>QTSX02001035.1:0-63383 GCA_014839935.2 Entomophthora muscae | reverse complement strand
AAACTGGTTTTTATACTGTAAATTCAGAACCTGAACGTAAAAATGCGGGATTGTCAAATCCTTGGTCCAAATTTCAAATCACTTTTGTGGGATGAATTTTTAATTAAATTGATTTTTTTGAGTATTTATTTGAATTTTTAAAAATGCAGGAACTCATAGACACTTTGCAAAGTTCAAGTCAAACTGCATATTTCCAATGGACAAAATGAATTAACTGGAATTAGATTTGAAGCGTTCAAATCCATCAACCATTTCCATTAAGTTTACTATGTTTTTTGGAATTGCGGGATTGTCAAATCCAAGAACCAAATTTCAAATTGCTTTTGAATGCCACTAGTAAACTCAAATAATAATTGCGGGAACTGGAATCCAAATTGAATGTACAGTAAGTAACTAGGACAAATCAACCCAAATCAAGAAGCTTCACTCTGGATAAAGTCAAATGAAAAATCCAATCTAAACACCCATGTTTAGACATGAAATTAAGTGAAATGAAAAATTATATAAACTGGAAATAAAGTAATATTCTGCACTTTAAATCACTAAAATAGCGGCCATAAAACCATATAATCATTTATGAGCTACTCTCCTGATGACGCAGAATTTTTTTAAAAGTTTTTGGCCCCCAGCATAGCCAGGGGCCAACCAAACTTATTTTCAAGAAAGAAGGAGAGGGGGGAAAGATAAACCATTAGTTTACTAACTATGTATTCATGTATTGCTACTAAGAATACTTTATTATTAGTGTCTTCTGGAATCTACTGTAATCAAGCATCTAAATTTTAGCCGTCCTAAAATGGAATAGGGTGATTTCTGAGAATTCCTATGATTTCTAAAAGAATTAGCACATTTCCACCCTATATCCTTTAGCATCCTTTTTGAGACACCAATAAATTATATTTATTTCAAATTCCTTGCAATAATAATTTGAAATTTGGTTCTTGGATTTGACAATCCCGCAATTTCAGATTCGTTAATTTTCACATGATGTCTATGATTTTTTTGATATACAGGAAATCTCAAATTGTACATAATAATCCCGCATTTCTGATTCATGTATCCCACATTTGTTTGTTGGGTTTTGTCTTTTGTTAGTTGAGTTATCTGCTCAAGAGATTCAAAATTTGCCAATTTAAATAAACCAAAAAGAGTCAAATTAAATGGGTGATTTTATTAAATATTTTATTTTTCACTCAGCTGAGTTGCCCGTAAAAGTGATTCAAAATTTGGACCAAATATTTGACAATCCCGCATTTTTACATTCAGGTTCTGAATTTACAGTAGGTATCTGCTTCAATTCCAACTTTTTTCTAGAAACCAGAATCTGACATTATGTCATATTTTATGGGATTTTATAGAAAAAATTATATTCAAATGTCCTAAATGATGTCATAATTTCATATTTTGGTTCCTGGAAAAATTGTCAAAATCCAAGCGGGTACTCTAATTTCAGTAGAATCAGATACTACTGTAAAAGTAAAGTATAGTATAGTGAATGTCACGGCCCATACCAGAGTCCGGCTGGACTCCCGCAGGTGAGGCAGGCTGGGCCTGGAAGGCCATGTACACAATAGGCGCAATTCTGACCAGGTAGTTGACTGCAGTAGCTAAGGGGCGCCAACTCCTAGTATGGGGCACAACCTGGTTGGCCAGCCCCAATACTGTGATATAGACAAACCCCAACTTACTGAAGTCCTGAACAAGAGGCGTGTTGGGAAGGGGGGAAGCAGTAGGAATCTCCTTCATAGCAGGCAGGATGGTCTCTTTAGCACAACCAGGAGAGAGATTCAGATGATGGGGATGGAAATACTCCAAGTCAAGAGTGCAGAGTGGATTGGCTGAGGTAGCAGGAGTATAGCCAGGAGGGTACAGATAGGCAAGTTTATATTGAGTTGTGGATTCCCAGATAGATGCAAAGAGAATAATTAAACTTGAGCAAAAATAGATAATTCCTGGAAGAAAATAATGGGTCCTGGGCATATAAGTTGTTTATTTCAAGATGTCAACAGTGAGGAGGGCTTTTCCTCCTCACTACTTATGCTTGCTGGTAATTTTGTGGCCTTTTGTGCCACCAGAGATCTGATGGCATCAATTTCAGTTAAACTTACAATTTTGACAGGAATTTGTGTACTTGGGCCTGGAGGTGATAAATCATTGGTTGGTATAACAGGAACCTTGATTAGGCTGCAGAAAGCTGAGGTGCCACTGCTATTTATAAAGCCCACAAGCAATCGAGCACCTGACTGCGCAATCAAACAATTGTGCCCCTGATGTCTTGTTTCCCAATAATTAAGATGGCCAAAATTGTTAATGAAATCAAAGCCAGGGATTTGAGGCTTGTGTGCCTCTCAAATCCTGGGCCATTCATCAATTGAAAGGGGGTTTTCTTGCTCTGAGAGATAATTTGTGAGGGTTTCCAGGATGAGGGTAGTTTGGCCTCTAAGAAGGCCAGCTGGTTGTCCAGGGCTTTCTGGGCCCTGACATCATCCCCCACCATAGTTGAGCTTGCAGAGCACGACTCTTTATTCCTAGATTTTTATTCCTTCAACAGAGTAGCAGTGTTCTCAAGGTTGAATTCTGGTTCTCAAGTATTCTCTTTATTGGGGTACCCTTTCTATTTGATCAGGAAATGGAGTTTTTGGTATCGGTGTTTGTGTCCCAGGATGGCTTTGACCTCGTGTTTTGTGAAGCTTCCTACTTTGATGGGAGGGGGAGCTGTTCTCACTATCTGGTGCAGGAGAGAAAGTCCTTTCTTTTTTGATAACAGGTATTGATGAAATACATCATGAATCTTTCATCCGGGGGGCAGTGCCATAAATGACATTTCAATAATTGTATTGAAAACCTGGAAATTGAAACCTGGGTCTCAGGGAAAGTCTTATGTTGACCAGAGTGGACAGGGAACCGCCTAACTGCTAGTTGGGTCAAGCCCTGGACCACAAGAGATAGATGAACTAACCAAGAGGAACAGAAACCTGCAAAACTTCCAAGTGTCAATAATGAAGGTTTGAAATCAACATTGGAGACCCTAGAATTGAACCCTGACCCTCCAAAGACTACTCGAGTCACATAAAGTGGACAGAAATCCGCCCACTTGTTAAATTGCAAACCTGAGTTGACAAGTTACTCCAAGACCCACCAGTCTCCCAAGGACAATTCCCTGAATGGTCACCAGGTTGATGCCAACCTTGAGCCACCAAAGATCTGGACCTATGCAGAGGTTGTAGCTTGCCTTAAGGATGTTAAACCAAAACCTACTGTTAACTCTGCCAATGATCACCAGCAACTGCCAGTCTTCCGTCCAGAATGGGTATACAATTGAGCTACTCAGGTGACATAGTAAACAGTGGCGGCAGAACAAACCACTGCCACTTCTATTCACCAGAGAAGGCACAACCTGGATCTGCCGCCCTCAAGACTCTAAGCCAAGATCCATGCCCCGCCAGTGCCTTGTCTGCAAACCTGAACCCTGCGAAAATTGAAGAAGCAAAAACCCATAGTATAAAAGCCCTGGCAGTATGGTGATGACCATATTGTCATTTTTGATAATAAAGGTTTATGAACCTTTGATTCAAACAAATTTTACCTTATCTAGTCTTAGTGATCTTCCATCTTAACTCTGGCCAAGTAGACCATCAGGAAACCGCCCCCTCTGGAGATCAACCTGCTGAACCGCCTCAGGCATTATACTGTCCCCCGGGAGCCCCCTTTGGACCCGTGCACCTTACTGAACACCCGCCCAACCCGGCCTATTCAGAGTACGACTTGGAAACCATCCTCATTGCCAACCTTTTAGCAAGGACTAGAGAGACCAAATACATAGGACGTGAAGGAAAGTGGTACAAAAGGCCACCAAGGTTGTTCAAAAAAAATACAATTATCTGCCTGCCTACTTCATTACCATGACTCTGCCCTTAACCCCGCGACCCGACCATCCAATGGAGACCCCCACTGCAGCTGAGACTACGTCCACCCAACTGTTTGGAGTACTCTACATTACTTTGACGGGAATGGTAGACACTATGGTGCCCAATTCAGGGCCCTGGTCTTTGCTTAGGCAATCCGTTTCTTATATTATCAAGTTAGCACCCATCCTATGGTGGGCATTACCCTCTGGCCCGGCTGTATTCCAACCCAAGCCAACCAATGCCTCCACCTATGCCTGGCTTCCTTACAGGCAGTTCTGATTGGTACGCTATTGCACCAATACACTGTAAGACCTTGTAAGGACCTGTTTGTCTGGGACTCAAGCTAGCGCACAGGGCAATGGTTTTGATGTTATTTGCGCTGAGGTACACAAGGTCTCCTACTTCAATTGGGGGGCCAGGGCTTTGTTTCTTGTCAGCAAAGTCTTTGTATACTTGTACTGCTATTCTCAGGTTCTGGGCACATTTTCTTGGCACACGTGGATGTTGCTGACCCAATTGTGTCCATTTGGGTTGTCTGCTCCCTCTGTGGAAGGGGCATCCCATGTGGGGTTGAATCCGTAGTTGTCTTTGAAGGGGGGCATACCAATGGAGCTGTGGTCTTTGTTTTTGTACGCAAACTGAGCCATTGGCAGGTGTGTTACCCAGTTGTTATGTTCCAAGTTTACATAGCATTGTAAGTACTGTTCAAGGACCTGGTTTACTCTCTTGGTCTGCCTGTTGCTCTGAGGATGATATGCTGTAGACAAAAATCTTTTTATTCACAAGTTCTTTAGGATTTGGGCCCAAAACTTGGAGGTGAATTGAGGGCCTCTTTCTGAGACTACTTCACATGGGAGTCTGTGGTTCATGAATACTTGGTTCCTGAATAGGGTGGCGGTTTCCTTTGCTGTTACTTTGGTTGTTGTTGTTATGAAGTGAGTCATTTTGGTGAAACAGTCAACAATTACAAAGATGGAATTGAATCCTTTTTAATTAGGCAATTCCACAATGTAGTCCATGGATACTGACTTTCAAGGGCCTTCTGCAATCTGAAGAGGTTGTAGTAATCCTTCTGGCTTTCCTTGCTTAGGCTTGGCATGTCCACATGTCTCGCAACCACTGAGGTATCCTTCAATTTCTGGCTTCATCCTGGGCCACATGTAGGTTCTCTGGATTCCTTCAAGATTTTTGTATGCCCAGGGTGTCCTGACATGGGGGAGTTGTGGTATTCCTTCAGTATCTCTAAGCGCAGTGGACCTTCTGGTACGTAGGTGTGTCTATGTAGCTGTAGGGCGTTTTCATGTAAGGAGTAACCTGTTTGGTAGTATTGACTGTTGATATCTTTCTTTAAGCATTCCATGATGAAGATGCAGTGCTGGTCTACAGTCTGAGCTAGTTAGATTTCTTCCCTTCTACTGGCTAGTCCTAGGAATAGGAGAATTGGCTCAATCATGTTTGGAGACAGCAAGGATTTAGTGTTGAATTTTTCAATCTCTTTGGCGCTAGGAAAAAGGTAGGATCTTTGGCTTAGGGCATCAGGTACAATGTTGATCTTGTCAGGTTTGTAGCTGACTGATAAGTTGTAATCTGCTAGTAATAGGGCCCATCTAGCTTGACGCTGATTTAGTTGTCACAATTTGAAGAAGTATGTCAGGTTCTTGTGATTGGTCATGATTCTCACTGGGTGGTTGGCGGCACACAAGTAAATTCTCTGATGTTTCAAGGAATGGATGATAGCAAGAATCTCTTTATTGTAGATGGGGTATTTTAACTCAGGTGGAGTGAACTTCCTTGAGTAGTAAGCTACAGAGTGCAGCTTACTATCATGCCCCTCCTGAAGCAACACCCCCCACCAATGCAAAGTCAGAGGCGTCTGTTTCCACAATGAAGGGCTTATTATAAACTTGCATTGCCAAGACAGGGGCAGAAAAAAAGGTGTTCTTTAGCAACACAAAGGCAGATTTGGCGGCTTCATCTCACACAAAGGGGTGTTTCTCAGAGGTAAGGCAGGTCAAGGGCAAGCAGATAGAAGAAAATTTTTGGACAAATTCCCAGCAGAAGTTTGCCAGTCCCAGGAAACTTCTGACCTCCTTGTGGTTCTTAGGTTCAGGCCATGACATCATGGCCTCTATTTTGTTGGGTGTCATAGAAAACCCTCCTTTCAGTACATTTTAACCCAAGAACTCTATTTCTTGGAAGAACTCACATTTCTGGAGTTTAACAAATAGTCTGTGTTCCTTGAAGCGTTGTAGGACAGCTTGAAGGTGTTCAACATGTTCTTCAGGGGTGCGGCTGTAGATGAGGATGTCATCTAAGTAGGCTACACAACACTGATCCTTGAGTCCTCCCAAGACCATGTCCACCATAGTTTGAAAAGTGCTAGGTGCGCTGCACAACCCAAACAGCATAACCAGGTATTTTTAGAGGCCTGGTCTATTCTTGAAGGCAGTCTTCCATTTGTCACCAGGTCTGATCCAGATCTGGTTAAAGGCATCCCTCAAATCAACCTTTGAGAATATGTTGGATCCTGACAGCTGGTCTGAGAGATCTTTGGCATTGAGTAAAGGGTATCTGTTTTTTACAGTGATGCTGTTTAGGTCCTGGTAATTGACACAAGGACGTAGGTTGCCGCCCTTCTTTTTAACAAACAGTAAGGGGGATGAATAAGGAGATTTGGAGACAATTATATATTCCTTCTGCAACATCTTGTCCAAGTACCATCTTAAGGCAAATTTTTCCTTCATGTTAAAACTGTAGACAGGTCCATGCTTTGGTTGGGTTTCTGGGAGGAGGTCAATTTTGTGGTTGAACTGACTGTGTTTAGGCAAGGCAGTGGCTTCCTCTTCTGAGAAAACAGACTCCCAAGGCTTCAAACATTTTAGGATCTCAGCTTTGCAAGATTCCATGGCAATGTTGTTTAGTTCAGGGGTCTGATGAGGGTTCAAGCAGGGAACCTCTAAGGTTTGGCTCTCATGAGTGACAGTCACCTGATGGTTCTTATAGTCTAAGTTCAATTGGTGGTCAACCCACCATTCAAAACCTATCACTACAGGTTTGGATAGCTTCTCCATGATGTAGCATCTTGTGGGCAGGAGTCTCTCATTTAAATTCAGGGAGACAGACTCTTTGCATTTGTGGGAAAGGTATGTTGTCTTGTTGCCCAAGGTTACCAGTTGGGAGTTTCCCTGGATGGTACACCCAGTTTCTCAGCTAGACTATGTTCCATGTAGTTGAGGGTTGCCCCACTGTATAGGAGGGCTACAGTGTTCACCTCATGGTCATGGTAACATAAGGTAGTGTCAATGATAGAATAGTACTGGGAAGTGTTGTTTATTGCCAAAATGGTGGCTCCTTGGGTTCCATTGGAGCAGCTAGTGCAGTCCTTGGATAAGTGGCCACTCTGGTGGCAATAGAAGCATAGCCCACTTCTGACGTGATGTTAGTACTCCTCTGGGGTCATGTTCAGACGGGGCCTACTAGCACCAGGGGTTTGGTTGTTCTGGGGCTGACCAGTGTGGTATCCTTGTGGTTGGCTGAAGTCCATGCCTCTGGCAATAGCCAGGAGCTCATCTTTTGGGAGATCACATTGGTGATGTTTCATTAGGCTGGTGTGGTGTGGGTTCAGATTTTTTCTGAAGTGCAATCCTGATATGTTGTCAGGAATCTTGACAGCCTCTGCCAGGCGTAAGAATCTTTGTATGTAGGTCTCCAGATTGTCCCTTTCTTTGTTCAGATGGATAAGCCCCATGTAGGCTTGAATCTTGGCCCCAGCAGGGGTGGTTGCAGAGTTCTTTCTCTCCAGTAATTGGTTGTAGGAGAGTATGAGATCCAGGTCTTCCTCTAGGCTAGTCAAGAAGGTTTCTCTAGCGGCATCCTTCATTTGGGCAGCCACCATCATAACCTTCTGAGTGTTGTCTCTGAAGCTCTTGGGGTGGGCATGGAACAGGGCATTTATCATGATCATTCCTTTTCTGAACCCAGCCAAGTCCATTTTTGGCAGGTCAGGAAAGTTTGTAGGGGCAGCAGCTTTTTGGTTTGAGGTAGAGATTGTCACAGTCTGGACCTGGGATGGCTTGGCAACAACTCATTCTTAGCTTTTGCTTGTTTCTTGTTCATGTACTGTCTTAGGTAGTAAGATGAGGTAAAAAATAAAAGAATACAAGATGCCCCTATAATCAAAGAAAAATAGGGGCCCAGGGTTACTAATTTTTTTATGGTTGACATACTGCCATGGCCCATACCAGAGTCCAGCTGGACTCCCACAGGGAAAGCGGACTGGGCCTGGAAGGCCAAGTACACAATAGGCGCAATTCTGATCAGATAGTTGACTGCAGTAGCAAGGGGGCGCCAACTCCCAGTATGGGGCACAACCTGGTCAGTCAGCCCTAATACTGTGATATAGACAAACCCCAACTTACTGAAGTCCTTGGAAGGAGGCACAGTTGGAAGGTAGGAGTAGGAAGAATCTCCAGCATGGAGGGCAAAATGATCACTCTTGGTGGCCAGGAGGGAGCAGATACAGGAGGTTGTAAGTGTAGTGGAGTTACAAATAAATGCAAACAGAATAGTTATATTGGTGCAAAAGTAGATTGTTCTTGCAAGAAAATAATGAGTCCTGAGTATAAAGTTGTTTATTTTTAAGATACTATCAGAGAGGAGGGCTTCTCCTCCTCACTACTTATACTTACTGGTAATTTTGTGGCCTTTAGTGCCACCAGAGATATGATGGCATCATTCTCAGTTAAACTTAAAATTTTGACAGGAATTTGCGTACTTGAGCCTGGAAGTGGATAATCATTGGTTGGTATAACAGGAACCATGCTTGAGCTGCAGCATGCCAAGGCGTTAAAGCTATTTATAGAACCCACAAGCAATCAAGCACCTAATTGCGCTCCCAATGTTTTATTTCCCAATAATTAAGTGGGCCAAATTCATTAGTAGAATCTAAGCCAGGGAAAAGGCTTGTGTGCCTCTCAAATCCTGGGCCATTTGTTAATCAAAAGAGGGGCATTTTTGCTCTTGGAGACAATTGATGAAGATTTCCAGGCTGTGGGTTGTTTGGCCTCCAAGAAGGCCAGCTGGTTGTCCAGGGCATTCTGGGCCCTGACAGTGAGAACCCTGAAGTTGTAATTTCTAAACAGGGAATATGGAGAGGTGCATACTGTAAATTTAGAACCTAAACGTAAAAATGCGGGACTGTCAAATCCTTGGTCCAAATTTCAAATCACTTTTGTGGGATGAATTTTTAATTAAATTGAATTCTTTGTATTTTTTGAATTTTTAAAAATGCAGGTACTCATAGACACTTTTCAAATTTCAAGTCAAACTGCATATTTCCAATAGACAAAATGAATTAACTGGAATCAGATTTGAAGCGTTCAAATCCATCAACCATTTTCATTAAGTTTACTATGTTTTTTGAAATTGCAGGATGGTCAAATTCAAGAACCAAATTTCAAATAAATTTTGAATGCCACTAGTAAACTCAAATATTAGTTGCAGGAACTGGAATCCAAATTTAATGTACAGTAAGCACACTAAGAAACACCAACCTAAATCAAGAAGCTTCACCATAACTAAAATCAAATGAAAAATTCAATCTTAATAACCATGTTTAGACATAAAAAGTGATTAAACTTTAAAATTATCCAAACCTGGAAAGTATACAATATTATAAACTTCAAAGCACAGATATATAAATTATGTTACTATTCAAGGCTAAATCAAGAGAAAATAACTACCCACTACTAAACCAAAAACCTAAATAAATACATATTTAATCTAAAATATATTTTTATTTTATTTTTATGGACCATCAATCACATTCCTAACCAGCTCCTACACCAGCCCGCGGGGCAGCCCGTCCACGAGGGTGTCCTAGAGGGTCCAAGAATAGACCCAGAACCCAACTCAAGGGGAGTAATGCCAACACACAGGCCTCCCATTGCATCAGCGCCAGCCAACCACCTCCCACATCTCAAGCCAGGAACAGTAGCCTCAATCCAAGACAGAAGCTGCTCTCAAGGCCTGCCACCAAAGTCTCCTATACCAAGGTCACTGGGAACACTGAGGTTGCCTACACCTCCACTGTGTACCCAGTTGTCACCCGGCCCCGCACTCTTGATCCAAGAGTTGCCACTTCCTGCCCCCGCGTTTTTGATACACCCTATGTGCCATTGGCCACCACTGTCAAGCCATCTGCGCCTGTGATCTATTTGACCATTGACGGTGCCACCGCAAGCAAGCGTGATAACATCTTCTACACAAAGGTCCCCATCCCCTGTGTTGAGCCTGCTAGCCAGGATGCCGTGGTACCATCCAAGGGCTGGCGTTGGTTGACAGATAGTGAGTGTAAAGCTCTCCTCAACTGCTTAAATAGGATAATAGTAGTTTGGGATATTGCGTCCCAATTTGGTGTCACAACCAGATATGTTGACAACATCAACAAAAAGTACAGTGACACTGGACAAATTGCCAAATCCACCAAGGCTAAGTGGCAGCCCAACCTACTTCAATCCATTCATTTTGAGGCAATCAAGCAGTGGATAACCAAGGATTGCCACCTGGACACGCTTGCTGTCTAATCAATGCTGGCCACAGAGTTCAGGCTTTTGGTTTCAAAAACCCTTGTCTACAAAGCAATGGTTGATTTGAGATCTTCCTGGAAATTACTGGGAGTTTTGCCATATAACAGAAACAACGACAAGACAATCAAGGATTGACACATTTATGAAAGACCTATCTGGCTCTTAAGCAGACCAGGAACGTCCAGTTCTTTTACATTGTCAAATTGTCATTTTCCTCCTCACTCAGGTCTAGGAATGAGCAGGTCAAGAAGGGGTCCAAGGATGGTGTAGCACATTGTGCAGCTGTCTGTTCCCAGACCTATTCAATTGTAGTGCTTCTTGGTCCTCGTGGTTTGGATCAATACCAGATGATCAAGGGTTCCCACAATAGCAGGACATTTCTCAATTTTCTCTGATTCTCAAGGAGTACCTCTGGATCATTTATTACAGTACAACCAACATTGTTGTGCTTGACAATGTTGGGCTCCACAAAGTAGATCTGGTTGTTTCCAAGTTCCCACCCATTTTCAAGAATAGCCATTCCTCCAATCACTGCCTTTCTGATTTTCCAATGAGACTCCTCTTTATCCCCCATATTGTCATGAATACTTCTTTAAACATTCTTGACAACAATTTTATTTTATTTGAAGAGGCATAGTTATTTGCCCCTTCATCTGCTTTTGAATCATCTAAAGGGAATGGGTTAGTAAGTAGTATCTGTTCTATATTACCCTCTGTTTTAAGCCCAGAAATGGCTTCCAATCCATTGTTGTCAGCAACAATTTTTGAACCCAGGTCGTCTTTTGATTCAGTTGAGACAGATCTATTTAAAACAAACGTCAATTCAACTTTGAACCAATCATTAACTTCCAACCAGCTCTCTAGCCAATCAATGCTCAACAATGTCAATTCAAATTGTCTAGGATTTACGCCCGGTGATGTTGGCAATAATGGGGAAGCAGGTAGCCTTCTGTGTCTGGTTTCAGGTCCTTTGGTTGCCATTTCTTCCTTTGTGCTTGCCAAATCCACCTCCTGTCCCCCGCCTTCTGTGGGGTTGAGTGCCTACTATCCCAGCCATGCCAGAGAATGAATGGATAAGTTAAGGAAAATATGGTACTTTGCTAAGAAAGATTTTAAAAAACCTAAGGAAATAATTTACCTTCCCCAGTTTTGAAGATTACAACTGCCAAATCCCCACATTTCATCTCCAACTTTCCCAAACTCCTTTTCCTATATTGTTTCTGCTACCAAGCTATAAAAAGCTGATAAGCTCCATTTCAGTATTTGTTCAATCAATAAAGTCTACATTCACCCAAGTGATTGTTCTGCTTATCTTTTATTTGACTTAAACCTCTAAATTTCCAAACCATGAAATTACCCAAGACTCCTCTTATGGAGTTGCTTGGGTATAAATGGTTACTCTGGATAGTCATGACTATGATGGTGTTCACCAGCGCTTCTATAAGTTCACGCGCTGATTTGGGAACAACACCAGAGTCCCAATTCCTTGATAGCTCCTGACCCCGTGTGATTCCAGGCGTCTGGTATACCACAACTCCTCTCTCAAACAACCCACATGTCTAGGAAGAAACCAAGGTTTATGGTTCCACCACCCAGGTTACCAAGCCTCAAGTTTTCTGTCTGTTGGCTTTGGCCTTTTTATTGTGTTATCTAGGAGTGCACATCTTCTTGGGGCTTTTTAATCCCCTTCTAGGCAGGAAATAACTCACTGGAGAGTTATTCCATCTAGGGATGGTCTCCTTGCCTATGGGATCCCTGGTAATGGGATTGAATCCCTCTGCAATCATTCACTTCCTAGGGAGTTTACTCCCTAGTGGGTGGGTGTCTGACACATATTCTCCATTCCTTAGCCCAATTGAGGAGGTCTTTGGGTGGATCAAGGATAAGGTTAAGGCGGGGCTTCCACAGGACACTGAAGATCTCTTCAACATTCTTGAGGTCAGTCAATTTGCAATGCCACCCAATGTGGTGGCAGCTTTTTATAAGCACTCCAAATCATTCCTCCCTAAAGCCCTCAACTCTGAGCCAATCAGATAAATGGGTGCTCCAGATTTTTTTGTTTTTATTTTTATTTATTTTTTTTATTAGGACTTGAAAATTATTATTTATATATAATGACTTGACGTTGAATTGTATTATAGAAATATAAATTTTTTTACAAAATTTAAATAAAATTAATTATACTAGATATAGAGACACATATTTTTATTATAATGCACCAAATATTGTATTGAATGTAGAGCTAACAAATAAATAAATAAATTAAATAAGATACAAATAGACTAATTATTTAAAATAACTGTGAACCCTTTTTAGTACTGTAAATTCAGAGCCTGAACGTAAAAATGAGGGATTGTCAAATCCTTGGTCTAAATTTTGAATCACTTTTGCGGGCAACTCAGCTGAGTGAAAATTAAAATATTAAATAAAATTAATCATTTAATTTGAATTGTTTGGTTTATTTAAATTGGCAAATTTTTAATCCCTTGAGCAGATAACTCAACTAACAAAAGACAAAACTCAGCAAACAAATGCGGGATACATGAATCAGGAATGCAGGATTCTAATGTATGATTTTTGATTTCCTGTATTTCAAACAAATCATAGACATCATGTGAAAATTAACAAATCTGAAATTGCAGGATTGTCAAATCCAAGAACCAAGTTTAAAATCATACTTGCAAGGGATTTGAAATAAATATAATTTATGGGTGTCTTGAAAAGGATGCCAAAGAATCTAGAGTGGATTTGTGCTAATTCTTTTAGGAACCATAGGCATTCCCAAAAATCATCCTATTCCATTTTAGGGCAGCTAAAATTTAGATTGTAATGATCACCAACTTACCATATATAACAATAAAATTGACTAAAATAAACATTCCTCTTCTTGAGTTTAAAATTATAATAAAATTTTTATTATGTCTTCTTCAAACACCAACCAAATAAACAGGCTGTTCCCCGGCCTTGACAAAATCATGCAAGGCAACACTGGGTCTCTAAACAGTGAAGACTCTGTCTATGGCCACTCCCAACCCGCAGCCCCCTGCAAGCACCACCCAGGAGTGTGTTCTTTCTCCTGTGCCCTTGAGCATGGCTCTGTTTGCCCATCATGCACATGCAGCTGCTAACCCAAATCCTTTATCAAAAATGGCATCCAGAGCCAGCCATTTGAGCAATTGGGTCACCTGGAGAGCCCCAAATCCTGAAATAGCCTATCAGATGGCACCCTCTGGTTCCCAAGATGGACATATCCCACCCCCAGCCAATCAGCCTGCAAGACACAGCATAAAATTGATCACCCAGGAGATTGTTCTCAAAATGGTTGAAAAACAAGGAATGCTGTCAGGAAGCCAGTTGTAGGTAGAGGCCTTTGGCGGCTCGGGGTAAGGTACAGCCGAGCCGGTGGGTAGGGCCCACAATAGAATGGGTGCTAACTTGATAATATAAGATACAGATTTTCCAAGTAAGGACCAAGGTCCAGAGTTGGGGACCATGGAATCTACCAATCCTGTCAAAGTAATGTAGAGTACTCCAAATAGTTGGGTAGAGGTGGTCTCAGCTGCAGCAGTGGGTTCCAACGTGCGGTCTGGTTGTGGTGTTAAAGGAGGAGTCATAGGAACAAAGTAGGCAGGCAGGTAATTGTACTTTTCTTTGAACAGTAAGGGCAGGATCTTGACCCTCTTTACTTTGCGTCCTATGTACTCAGTACTTTTAGTCCTTTCCAAAGGGTCAGCAATGAGGATGGTTTCCAAGTTGTACTCTGAATAGGCCGGGTTGGGGGGGTATTCAGTAAAATGCACAGGTCCAAAGGGGGCTCCTGGGGGACAGTATAATGCCTGGGGCAATTTGGCAGGTTGGTCTTAGGGGAGGGCAGCGGCCTGGCGGTCTACTTGACTGGAATTAAGATGGAAGATCACTAAGACTAGATAGGGTAAGATTTGTTTGAACCAAAGGTTCATAAAACTTTATTATCAAGAATGACGATGTGGTCTTCACCATACCGCCGGGGTTTTTATACCATGGGGTTTTGCTCCTTCAATTTTTGCAGGATTCAGGTTTGAAGACAAGGTGCTGGCGGGACGTGGGTCTTGGCTTGGGGTCCCAAGGGCGGCAGATCCAGGTTGTGCCTGTTCTGGCAAATTGGAAAGGCGATGCTTTGTTTTGCCGCCACTGTTCACTATGTCACCTGAGTAATCCAATTGTACTACCTCTTCTGGGCGGCATGCTGGCAGGTTGTTGGCAGAGTTGAGAATAGGGTTTGGTTTAACCTCCTTAAGGCAAGCTGCAACTGCCGCATAGGTTTGGGTCTTTGGTGGCTCCAGGTTAGCATCAATCTGATGACCATTTGGGGAATTGTCCTTGGGAGATTGGCAGTTCTTGGAGTAACTTGTCAACTCAAGTACGCAATTTAGCAAATTGGTGGTCCCCTGTCCACTTTTTGTGACTTGAGTTGTCTTTGGAGGGTCCTTTGTAGTAGGCCGGCGGAATGCGGAGTAATTCATCAGTTCGAGCCCATCTCTTAACGGATTGGCGGGTCCTGGACTGGTCTGGAGGGTTGGATCCGCCTTTTGGGAACCAGGGTTTAACTCTTGGGTTTTCAATACAAGTATTGAAATGTCATTCATGACAGATGCTTATGTCCCTTGGGGAAATTGCAGCCACAATGGGTTTTGCAAAGTCTACTGTGGCTGCAACCCTGAGAGCCCACACCAACTGTGGCCCCCCTACCAAGAAGTCCCCAACTGGTGCCTGTACTTCAAACAAAGGTGACACAGCCCATCCCCTTATGGTGGCCATCATAGAGCATGACTGTGGATGCCCCTGGTCCAGGTCTGTCTCTAGCTGGGACCCCACGGCATCTTCACCAACAAAAGAACGGTGAATTCATGGATGCACAGAGTTGTGGTTGCGGCCCAAATCTTATCCAATCAAGTTCTCAGTGGCCCCATTTTGGTGGACACTGACCCCTATGATTGTACTGTTGTCAATTTCATCAAAGGAAGGGCAATGAGGGCCCATAATGACGTCATCTTCCTATCATACACTAAGATCTCAGCCAGTATCCAAGTCTTTGGAGAGAAGTGTATCCAGTCTGACGTGTACAAGCGCGGCCTAATCTTGTATCAATGTGTTGGGGTCTTGTTGGCAGTTTCCCCATTGGGTGTCAATCACTACTCTGCAATATCAAACACAGCAGATGAGTATACCTACCAGACAGAGCTCAAGGCCATGCTGGAGGAGTGGGCCACACAAAATGGCGTGCGCACAGTTGTACTGAGTGCAGAGATGGAGCAGCGGGAATGGGCAACCCAAGAAATAAGGGCTGAGGGGCATACCTGTTGGTCCTACCCCATCAACCACACGGACATACATCTTGCAGATGTATGTCTCTACAATTTTGGTTCCCCCTCAGGCGTTCAAAGCCTGCCATCTACAATGAACTGTGCTCCCAAATTGAGAAGGGGTATGTGCTTTTCCCTTCTGTGTTTGTCCAGGACTTATTTAATCTCATCATCTTCTATGCAAGTGATGGTGATAAGTCAAGAAAGAACCCCTGCCTCTCCCCACGCCAGTCCATCTGTTTTGTCAAGCCTATATAGGTGACAGAAGAAGAAAATCAAGCAATTGAAGCAACCTGCTCTTGCCTCCCCTTCCCAGTCAGCAAACACTGCCTCCCCAACCCCCCATCAAGCCACCTTCATTCCAACCCTGAGTCCCAAGCCACTACCAATCCCCCCACTATCTCTGATGCCGTCCCTTTCACAGGTGCAGATGAAGGCAATGTTCATTCCGCCCATTCCCTCCCCTTCCTGTCCTTTGATTAGTAAATAAATCTTTTTTTGTGACAACTTATTAAAATTGATATCTCTCTTTCAATTCATAATTAATAATACTTTCTTTTTACATTATCAACATTTCCCATAATTAATACAATGTTGTACATTTTACAAATAACTTAAAATTATTAGCATACATATTTTTCATCATTATTAATAAATTAAAGACCATAAATGTAAATATTTCATTAAAATATAGCAATTAGACGTCAACTCTTGATATATAGAAATTATGTGTATAACTCAATGCATTTTGATTAATAAAATTCATTGTAAATTTGGCCTTTTTCACTGTAATTTATTAAAACAGATTGTGTTTATATTAGAGAGCCATTAACGCTTAGTATAATATTGATACATAGTGCATTTTACAGCCTGTATATTTACCTATTGGTAATAATTCTATAAACTTTCCAGTCAGATTTTGCAAGGTAATGATAATGTAATGGGTTAATAAACAGTAATTTATTAACACATTACATTATTATTACCTTGAAAAATCCAACTAAAAATTTTATAGAATCATTACCAATAGGTAAATATACAGGCTTTAAAATTCACTATGTATCATTATTTTTACTAAGCATTAATGGCTCTATAACATAAACACAGTTCATTTCATTAAATTATTATGGAAAAGGCCAAGTTTACAATGAAATTTATTAAAAAAATGCATTGATTTATGCACATAATATCAAAATATCAAGAGTTGACGTTTAATTTCAATATTCTAATGCAATATTTACATTTATTGTCTTTAATTTATTAACAATGATGAAAAATATTCACGCATTGAAGGTAGTACTATAAAAACCAGTTTTTTGATTTAATTCAAACAAAATGTCAAATATCTAAAAGTTAATAAAAAAATTAGAGTCAGCCCTCCAAAAGGTTGTCAAGCTTGAATACAACATAAGGGAAATTGTGGTAAATCAACTGGGAAATGAGGGAAGGGCCTTGGTCCAGCAAAATGAAACTGCAAAAAATAGCCTGGGAACAATGGTCAACAAAGAACACAAAGAAATATTTTTAAATCTTCAAAAGGAAATACTCAAGCAGTTAGATTTCAAAAGTGAAAATTACAACTTGTGGGAATTTGCAAAAACCAATAGAAAGAATACTCAAAAAATCAAACTAATTGAAGGAAATGAAATCCCATATGAAATAAACACAAATGAAGAGTAAAACAACCAAATGGAAACAGATGAAAACAAAACTCAGTCATGAAGCAGGAGCGCTTCAAGAAATACAGAAAATTTATCAAATGAAAACCAAGAAGAAACACAAGTTGCAATAAAGATAAGAAAAATTAAGCCTAGGAAAATTAATGAAGAGCAGCCAACACTCATGAAGTTTGCTGAGGTGGCGCCTGTGGCTGAGGGTGCCGCAGGGGAAACAATTAGTAAGTCTTTTTATGTTTTACTTATATTTATTTTAGTTATCACCAGGGATAGGGACAAGGTTGCAGAAGTGGTGGCTTTTACGCCAAGTTGGCTCTGCGGTGGTTACCAGTCACTGGTAGCCCCTGTAAAACAAATAAATAAAAACCAAATAAATAGAATAATTCAACAGAATATGAATAAGCTTTCAAATATTGAAGCTAAAGATAGGGAATATTCACCACCCGCAGGGTGCTTGCCGTGGTTAAGGGAAGCATACAAAATAGGATCAAAAATCAACTTCAAAGAGATGAATGAAATTTGTGGGGATGTCAAGCTAAACTTCAATGAATATATATATGAAAGCATTCAAAGATTCCCATTTTCAAACATCAACAAATATGAAAAAAATTAATAAAAACCAACTTTCAAATAGGAGCTGAGTATCTAAAAACTGAAATTTTCAACAAAGTGTTTAAAGCATTGTCAAATAAAGTCAGGGATGCAGTCCTCATGAACACATTTAAACCATTATTTATTTTGTTTGCAGAGGCATGGGGGGCTGATACAAGTTGGGCACCCCCAGAACCCTCTTCAAATTCAATAAAACATCCTATATCAATAGATTAGTTCAAGTCTTCAAAAAATTGTGCATGTTCTCAGAAAAATATACCTCACAAAGAATTCATGTTGCGGTATACCTGGGAATCCTCCTTCACTGCATATTAAAAACCAATGTCAAAAAATTTGGAGGATGTACCTATTCAAATTGATATATGCTGCTTAGCACTCAAACGCCAGAAGACACTGCGGGGGTATAGGACAGTTGAGCATGTCCTGTATGACTCTTTTGCATTGGCAACGTTGTAAGGTTGCTACATGCCCCCTGAAAAAAACCTATTAATTGATTCACTCACCCGCCTTCCTTTTATCAAACGTTCAATAACCACCGGGGTACAGGGTGCCACCCCTCTATCAATCACATCCAGGGTTGTCCACCACGTACAGAAGAGTACATGGATCCAATTGGACGCTCTAGCCAAAAATTTAAGTTCAGGGTATAATTCCCCAGAATAATTGCATTCCCCTTTGCAATTAGCATCCCCTTAATAAATATTTTTCCCTTGCAAATTAAAATTTATTTTTTTTTAATTTTTTATATTTTAATACTAAAATTTTAATATTGAAATATGTAATATTAAAATTTTAACAGTAAAATTTTAAATATTTAAATATTAAAATTTTAGTATCTAAAAATTAATATTACATATTTCAATATTGAATAAATCACAATTAAATAAAAATAGTTGAATTTCAAATATTTAAACTTTAATAGATAAATTTTAAGATTTATAATTATAATTTTAATATTTTAATTTTATTTTAAATTTTAGTAGGTAAATTATAATATTAATATATCTAAATATATTACAAGACATTAGTTATAGTTGCAACCACGTCAAATAATAAAAATAAGTTAAAAATGTTTTTATTTACTAGCTCGGTAGGACGCGCCATTTCAAAAACAGCATCTCAAAAAATGCTATCTCAAATTTAATTTGAGATGGCGTTTTTTGTGTTGGTGATTTTTAATCACAAAAAAATAAAATAAACAATAAAATAGTTAAAATTTGCATATACCTTTATAATGTGGCATCTCAAATTTACACCATCTCAATTCTGTCACTTTGAGTCAGATTAATTAAATCTTATTTTGCTAACTTTATTTACATATGAAATCACTTAGTGTGGGGCGTATTTACCTCATCTCAACTTTACGGCATTTCAAATTATGCCATTTATCTTAAACTAAAATAAGCCTATACCCAAACTAACATAAAGACTGTGGTATAGTGCCAGAAGATGTTCCTATAGTATTAATATAAGACACTTATACTAAGAACAACCTAAATAGACACCACTATGATAGTCCTTCTAGCAATTGTCATTGCTGGGTAAAAAACCAGTTTTGTTATATGTAATTTATAACTTTATTATACATGGATACATTGATAAGGGTTTTCTTAATAAAATATTTTAATAGTGATTTTAATATGGAAGGGGGTGATTATGCCATTTCAATTTACATCACTTTGAATTCCACCAAGTTTCACATCACCTAATTGATTCAAGGCGCACAATGGATAGGGGAAAATAAGGGGAAATTACCTATGACGCAAGGCTACGCTATATCAATTCCCCCACCACAATTCTTGTTTTTCACTTTTCAAAAGTATAGTTTCACGTCTAAAACCACTTAAGAAAAAAAATGTAAGAAAACATATGAAACTTTGCAAATATATATTTTTTGATCTCCTCTAAACAACTGGGTACTTTTAAACCCCAGTTGTATAAGCTAATTTTTGAGTAATTCAAGTTTTACTCTTTGGCCCAGTTGAGGTATCTCCACTGTAGATTTGTTAATTTAATATAAAAAATGGTCAAAAACACTATGTTTTTGAGCTATGGCACCTCGATTACGTCACTTCAAAAACACCATTTTGAAAGCAAGTTTTCAGTCAAAACTCAAAGTTTTGCCTACTTGCATTACTAATAAAAAATTATTTTAAAAAATAAAAAGCATTAAAATTTTGATAGTATATTTTTTTTGATCTTCTCTACAATTCTATGTAAAAAGTTTGATACTTTTATATTAAAAATATTCTCATTTTTTCTTTAAAAACAACCCCCAAATTGCTCATATTTTGATACTAATTCACTTTTAGATGCGTCCTAAGTCAACTGCCAAATCTGCGCCCAAGGCCTCCAAGGCCTCAAAGTCCAAAATCACTCCGCCCAAGGCCAAAAAGGCCAAGACAACCCCAAAGAAGCAGCCTTCTAAGGCCAAAGCTCCCCCCAAGACCCCAACTCCGTCACTTGAACAAGAGGGGAACAGTCCTACCCCTCCCCATTCTCCATTTGTTTACTCCCCCTCTGATCCTCAAGAGAAGTTGTTCAACTTCAATTGCCATTCTGACCCCACTTCAGAGCCTGAGGATAAAGAGGAACAGAGCCTGAGCCTGGTGCTCTTGAAGATGAGCCAATTGAGCTCTGGATTCTTAACTCCATCCACAATTTATGCAACCAAAATGGCACCTTTGCTGTGCCAACAACATACCCTATCAGCTATCCAATTATGACAAAGAAAGGGGGTGCTGGTTTTGTCTACAAGGGCTACAGCTTCATCTGTAATGACAAGAAGAAGCCCATCCATCAACATCACTTCAAATGTGATAACGTTGGCTGCCCAGCAAGGCTCACAACTTATGGGTTCACCAGATTTATGGCCCTTACTGTTAACCACAACTGCACTGAGCCTTTTGACCCTCTCTATCAACTTATCTGCTGGTTTCTTTGCCAGTTGATTCCAACTACAAAGGATCAAACTGCAACTGAGGTTGCAATGTTGTAACTTTGCTGTTTTAGCAGAGTTACACGGGGAAAAATATTTAGAAGATATATAATAATCTTTATTATTAGATAGTGATTATATAGCTATTGTGAATTGCTGGATAGCAGGACCATGATTGGTGATCACACAGCTGGATGGAAGAGGGGGTGGATTGATCCTGGTAATGAGTCAAGCGCCAAATTGAGATATCCACCGTGAAGGATCATCATCTGTTCAAGTTGATAGATTTGGTAATTTGAGTTGACTTCCTAGTCTGGCTTTGAGTGACTGTGTAATTGGATTGCAGGTCACAAACCTTCTTGGTTGGAACCTTGCTGGCGGGTCAAGTCTGCGGTTTTGACACCCCCCAGCTGAAGGTTGGCCTCTTCTGGAGGCAGGTTGTCAGGGAGGTTGTTGGGAGCCCGGGCGCCATATTAAACCAGTCGTTGCTTGGTGGCGGGCAGGGCGGTTTCTTGTTGTTTCTGTCTTGCTTTGCAGGGTTATAGGCGGTTGTGGTGTAAGGTCTTGTCTTGCTTGTGTTTCCTGAGTCCTTGCACAAGGTAAGTGTTATTGTTGTTTATCTTTAGAATGATTGCTGGCCCTAAACTTTTGGGTTGTAATTTGCTTTTGTCAACATTCATGACCCAGACTTTGTCCCCAACTTCATGTCTTTGACAGATGGGAATGAAGGTCTTTATTAAGTCTTCCTTTTCTTTGGCTGCTTGTTTGCTGTTAGCCTCTATTACTTGAGGATCTGAGTGAGGGGGGACTTGACTTGGAATTTCCAGTTTGGGTCCTGTCAATGCTTGAATGATATTTGGCTGTGTGCCGTATACCAGTTCAAACAGGCTTTTCCCGGTGGATCTGTTCACTTGGGTTTGGCACACAAGTAATGCAGTTGGTAGCTGCTTATAACAGTCTTCAGGTCTCCCGGCAGTGAGTTTGGCTAGGGCTTGCACAAGGCTACCATTAAGCCGCTCTATGCGTCCATTGGCCTGTGGATGGTATGGTGTTGTGACGGTGTGTTTGACCCCATTTTTTTGGCGAGGTACATTTTGGTGTTTTTGGAGGTCAATTCTTTGCCCCCATTGGTTATCAGGAGTTCTGGCTTTCCAAACTTACTGATTATTTCTTTGCCAATGAATTGTCAGACGTTGTTACTGGTGTGCGTTTTCACCGCTTGGGCTACTGGCCACCTTGTCACAAAATCAATGGCTGTGATGATGTATTTTTTGCCAAGTGTTTTCCTGGCATGGGGCCCACAATGTCAAGAGCCCATACCTTGAACAGCAGTTGGGTTTGAATGGGAGTACAGAATTAGGCGGGGTTTTGCTCTTGGCAAACTTTTTGCAAACCTTGCACTGTTCTAGCACTTCCTGGACATTGCAGTATAAGGTTGGCCACCAGGCTTTATGTTTTAGGAATTTGTATAGATTTTGGCTCTTGGTATGTCCAAGATCTCTGTGGTAGCAAAGAATGGTATCAACTTGTTGATGTGTGGGGATGTAGGGAATGGCTGTGCCATCAAACATCTTTCTGTGAAGAGTCCCATATACATCAGTAAAGAGGTGTTCATTCTTGATGACTGTCTCTTTAGTAATATCAGTTGTGCCTGCGGGGAACTCTTTGTCTTTTGTTCAGAGCACTAGGAGAGGCCAGTCTGGGTTGATCCCATTCTCTCCCCTAGAAGCGCAGACATACAGATGGGACAGGGCATCTGCCATGGCAAGTTTGGCCCCAGGCTTATATTGGATGAGCATGTTAAACCTTTTTAAGATTTCTATCCACCGCGCTTGGCAATGTGACAGATTTTCTTGTGTCTTGAAATAGATGAGCAACTTATGATTGGTTAGTGCTGTGATATTTTTCCTGCCGTTCCAGGTAACAGCGCCATTTGACTAGGCAGTGTACAATGGTCAACAGTTCTTTATTGTGGATTGGGTATTGACACTTGCCATCTGTCAGTTTGCGCAACTCGTAGGCTACAGGCAGGAAATCACCATCACTATTCTTAATTTGTAGTACTCGCCCAATGGATGCATCTGAAGCGTTGGTTTCCATCTGGTATTCCCCATCTCATTTAGGGTATTGTAAGATGGGCGCTGTTGTGAGCTTTTCCTTGAGACTTCTAAAACAGAGGTTGTGTTGGGGGGTCCATACAAATTGTACTTGACGCCTGTTATGGCAGACAAGGGGGCGGTCAAGACATCACAGTTGGGTATGAAGCGCCGTACATAGGCTATCATTCTCAAGAAAGTGTGGAGTTCTTATTTTTCCTTGAGAGGTGACATTTTGCAGATGGCTTGTATCTTCTGGCTGTTGGGTTTGATGCTGCCTTTTGAGATTATATGTCCCAAGAAGGGTAGTTGCTCTTGGAAGAACTGACATTTGGAGGGCTTGGCCAACAGTTTGTGTTGTACCAGGGTTGCAAAGACTTCCTCCAGGTCTTTGTGATGCTGTTCCACTGAGGGGCTGTAGACAATGATATTGTCCAGGTACACGAGGGCGTGTTTGCCTATATGTGGCATAAACACTTTGTTCATGAAAGTTACAAAGATGGACGGGGCGTTGGTCATGCCAAAGTTGAGTACCACACATTTGTAGGAACCGTACTTAGTGCAGAAGGCTGTCTTGGGGATGTCTTCCTTCTTGATATGAATCTGGTTGTAGCCTGCAGTTAGATCAATCTTGGAGAAGACGTAGGCTCCTCCCAAGGTGTCAAAGAAATTGTCAATTAACGGCAATGGGTAACAATTCTTAATGGTGACTTTTTTTAAGGCGCGGTAGTCTGTGACCAGGCGTAAGGTACCGTCCTTTTTAGCCACAAAGAATACAGCAGCCCCAAAGGGAGACTGTGAGGGGCGGATAAGTCCTTTTTCCAATGCCTCCTTGAGATAGGCGCGCAGGGCATTGTCCTTGTTTGGGGTCAGCCTATAAATGGGGTGTGCCTTGGGTACAGCCCCTTTGAGTTGGATCAAGTGTTGGATGTGTTTCTCAGGGGGTAGCCCAGGTAACGCCTCCTTGAAGATTTTTGGGTGCCAGGCCACAATGTCGCGGTCTTGTGGTGTGGAGGTGTCCTGGTGGTCCTTGAAGTGTATGATTTCATACTGGTAGGAGTCCCAGTCAATTGCTTTCAGGCTTTCCTTCTTGTCCAAAGTCTCTGTGATGCGTATAAAGACGTGGTCTCTTAGGAGTTGGTCTACAGAGTCCGGGTAGATTTGGTGGTTGACACCTTCACGCTTGATGGTCAACACTGAGGTCGCCCAGTCCACGTGGGGGTTGTTTTTCTGTAACCAGTCTAGTCCCAGTACAATGTCAAACTTAGGGAAGTCAATGATGGGACCTTGGATGGTGGAGTGGAGGTTCTCAATAATGACAGAGAAGGGGGCAGTTTCTTTTGTCATGCCAATGTGATGTTCATCAGCCAGGACCACGTTTTTAATCCACAAAGGATTAGTGGCCAGCTTGAATTTGTTCACAAAGCTGCTGTTGACTAAAGTTTGATCTGCGCCCAAGTCCAAGAGTGCTGAGCCTGTGTAACTGCAAAAGCAGAAAGGGTAAGACATCAATTTATTGGGATGTCTGGCAATGGTGTACAGTACTGGGTCTTCCGAGGGCACTTGGATCATTGGGCATTGGTCCACGTCCTTGGGTTGGTATTCATTGTTGGGCAAGTCAGGAGTTGTGTGGGGAGGGCTTGGCTCGCTTAGTGCTCTCTCCAGGCTTTTTCCCCCATCTTGGTTGCCTTGGGTGGTGGTGACAAAGAAATGGGTACAATTTGATTGGCCATTGTTTCCATTCCCATTCCCATTCAAACCCATGGGCTTGTGGTTATTATTGTTACTGTTGCCTCCAGAGGGTGGTCAAGAGGCGCGCCTGCCTGGATGGGAGTCCTTGGGTCTTTCTTGTTTCCCAGTCTGTGCCTTGTGCAGCGCGTTGGATGTTTGTTTTGCTTTTTCCGCTTCACGGTACAGGCTTTGCAGATTGGTAACCTGGTCCAGGTTCACATGTCTCATCACGTGTTACCTGAGACGTTGTAGTACATGAGGTGTGTTGCTGGGGTGTTAAAGGCCATGTCGGATGGGGCACAGAGACAGAGTTCTTTGTAGGCGCGGGTGAGTTCTTTAACAGTGCCTGTCTGGGTCAGGTTCTTTTCTTGGTGTATTATCATGAGTGCTGTATCCTTAAGCACAAATCTCACCAAGAAGTCCTGTTTGAAGGTGTCCCAGTTCTTGTCAGTTAGCTCTTTGTGCCACTTGTTGCACCAGGTGCCAGTGTCATGGGTCAGAAAAATGGAAATCTCCACAATCCAAAATTGCTGTGGGCATTCCATCTGGGCCAGCTTGCTTTGGGCAGACTGGATCCATGCGGCAGCATTGTTGTTGTTGGCCCCTGCAAAGGGTTCCAAGGCGGCTCTGCAAAGTCTTTGTGCAACATAGGCAGGCATGGTGGTTTTGTCAGCTGGTTGTGGCATTGAGGAAGGCATCTGAAAGAACCCTTGGGCGGACAGGGCGTTGAAGGCGGTTAGCAGGATCACCATTTTTTGGTAGAGAACAAAGCCATTAGGTATCTCGTTACCAGGAGTATACGGCGTCCAGTTGGGCGGGAGGCCAGACATAATTCTGTCAAGGATTTGTTGGCTGCGGCGTGTGCGGGCAACAGGTGGAATTTTTCAAGATAAGGTAGGATGGAGAGCCTACCTGTGCTATCAATGTTGTAACTGTGCTGTTTTAGCAGAGTTACACGGGGAAAAATATTTAGAAGATAGATAATAATCTTTATTGTGAGATAGTGATTATATAGCTATTGTGGATCAATGGATAGCAGGAACATGATTGGTGATCACACAGCTGGATGGAAGAGGGGGTGGCTTGATCCTGGTAATGAGTCAAGCGCCAAATTGAGATATCCACCATGAAGGATCATTGTCTGTTCAAGTTGATAGATTTGGTAATTTGAGTTGACTTCCGGGTCCGGCTTTGAGTGACCAGGTAATTGGATTGTGGGTCACAAACCTGCTTGGTGGGAACCTTGCTGGCAGGTCAAGCCTGCGGTTTTGACATCAACAATGCGCTCCTCAATTTAAATGATACCCAACTAGCAACTGTTAGTGGCGCCTCAAAACTACAGAGATATTTTACTGATCAAAGATATGCTCTGAGTACTGAAGGCGTAAGTGCAAGATCCATTGACCAATTGATCATTACTGAGGAGAAAAAACTATCTCTCCATGAAGAGAGATTCCTCTTCCATGATGATGGTCAACATGCCCCAGAGTGTATCATCTGCTTTACAACAAGCCAGGATCTGCGCAACCTCCTCAAGTGCAAGACCTGGCTTGCAGATGGCACTTTCTCCACCTGCCCAAAGCTCTTTAGCCAGCTTTGGAATATCCATGGGCAGGTTGGAAATCTGGTTCTTCCCCTGGTCTTCTTTTTCCTCCCAAATAAGAAGCAGGAAACCTATGTCTGGGCACTCACAATTTTAAAGGCCAAACTGGATGAAATCCTCCCAACAATTGAAGAGGAGCCCAAGGAGACTAGAGAGTGCAAGAAAAAATCATCTCCCAGGAAGAAGACACTCCCACCCCAACCAAGAAAAATCCTGAAAGCCTTCCCTACCACAAATATCTGGTAGTGGATTTCAAACAGGCTCAGGAAAATGCCTTTATTTGTGTCTTTAAGAGCTCCCCTCAGGGATGCTACTTCCACTTCAGGCAGGCACTCTGCCGCCACCTCCAAAAGTGCTCTGACCTCCATGAGATGGTCTAAACTAAAGGCACCAAAGAAACAAAGGATGTTTTTGATTGCTTTTCTGCCCTTGCCCTTGTGCAAAAAGAGGAGACCAATGCCTTTTATGATGCCCACCTCCGCCATCCCTATATCATAGCCAACCAGGCAGCCTTTGTGTTCTTTATTGAGTATTTTGAGACTCAATGGGCTGACATCTTCTAAGGAGCACGCCACATTAGAAAAGGTGGTGACTCAATCACCTGGAACTGCTATAAGCAGGTCAAAGACGGTTTGATCAAGACCACCTCTTCCCTTGAAGGGTGGCATAGCCAGTTTGCTACAAGGGTTAGGGTTCATAAGCCCAAATTCAATAAGATCATGGTCCACCTCAAATCCCAGCAAGCCATCTCTGCCTGCCTCTTCAAGACTGGCATGAAGACCAAGGGTGATCCCCCCAAGATGACCAAAGCGGTGAAAAAGTACACTGAAACCAGCAAGGTGGTCCTTGCCTATTATCCCAAGGATAGCAAGCTTGAGCATCTCCAAGCTATCTCAGTTGCTCTTTCTACCAATTTTTGAGCCTATTTGCAATAAACACTCCTTTATTTGATCTCTTATTTCCTTTACTTTTATCATTATTTTAGTTTTATTTAGTATTTGGTACAATTCTAGGCTTATTTTAAATTATAGTTTGTAGTTAAAATAGATAAAAAATAGTTGTTTTTGGGATTATTTTAACTTTTGGGCTTTACGCAACTATGTTGCTACTAATTGACCCCATTTTTTATTGCAGATTTAAAATCTGAGGCTTTTAAGCATATAAATGTTTTTTAATTTTTATTTTTGGGTAATTTTTGGAGTTCAAAAAATCTAAAATTTTAAAACTTGTTTTTCTTAGTTGAAATGCCATAAATCAAAATGGCGCTTTTTACTAATGAATTGAGATGGCAGAAATTTGAGATGGCATATTTTGAGATGGCGTTTTTCAAGATGCTGTTTTTGAAATGGAGTGTCCTACCATTAGCTCGTCGATTATGGGTTCATTTATTACATATACAAACAACAAGAATTGAATTTATCTGCATCATGCGGCCCGCTCCACTATTGTTCTAAACAAATGATTGTTTAGAACTCAAATTACCTTTCCCTTGTAATGTGATTTGGTAAATATATTCAATACACTTGACCTGCGTCCTAAGTACTAATTAGTAAGCAATACATAAAAATCATTGGTGGTTGTGTTGTGTGGCTATAGTGGCACTGAAATAATAAGGGTCAGATGATGACCTGCAAGGTCCAATTTGTGGCTTAAAAAAGACAGAGTACCAACAAGGATTCACAATTATTTAAATAAAATTAATATATTTCTATCTTTTTTAATTTATTTATTTGTTAGCGTAACATTCAATATAATATTCAGTGCATTATAATAAAAATATATTCCCCATACCTAGTATAATTAATTTTACTTACCTTTTCTACATACTCTTATATGTCTATAATACAATCAAATGTCACGTCATTATATATAATAATAATTGTTGAGTCCTAATAAAAAAATATAAAAATAAAACCCAGAGCACCCATTTATCTGATTGGCTTGGAGGCCAGGGCTTTGGGGAGGAAGGATTCTGAGTGCTTGTAAAAAGCCGCCACCACATTGGGTGGCATTGCAAATTGACTGACCTCAAGGATGTTAAAGAGATCCTTGGTGTCCTGAGGGAGGCCTTGCTTCACCTTATTTTTGATCCAACTAAAGACCTCCTCAATTGGGTTAATGAATGGAGAATATGGGGGAGAAAGAGGAGTCTCATTGGACAGTCAGCCAGGCGGTGGCTGGCCAAATGGCTATTTTTACCAATGGGCAGGAACTCGGACACAACCAGACCCACTTTGTGGAGCCCAACATTATCAAGCACAACAAAGTTGGTTGTGCCGCTGTAATTTATCCAAAGGTACTCCTTGACAACTTGGAGAAAATCAAGTAAGGCCCCGCTGTTATGGGAGCCTTTAATCATCTGATACTGGTCCAACTTGCGAGGACCAAGAAGCGCAACCATTGAATAGGTCTGGGAACGGACAGCTGCACAATGGGCTACGCCGTCCTTGGACCCCTTCTTGACCCACCCATGCCTAGACCTGAGTGAGGAGGAAAACAACAATTTGTCAATGTAAAATAATTGGACATTTCCTGTCTTCTTGAGAGCCACATAGGTCTTGGCATAAATGCATCAATCCTCAATTGTTTTTGCTGTTCCTATTGTGTGGAGAAACTCTGAGTACCTTCCATGAGAGGCCCAAATTGACCATTGCTTTGTAGACAAGGGTTTTAGAAATAGAAAGCCCAAAATCTGTGGCTAACATTGATTGAACAGCAAGCGTGTCCAGGTGGCACTCTTTGGTAACCCACTGTTTTATTGCGTGAATATGCACAGGCTGCAAGAGTTTAGGCTGCCGCTTAGCCTTGGCAGATTTTGCAATTTGCCTGGTGTTGATGTTGGCAATGTATCTGGCCATGACACCAAATTGGGAGCCAATATCCCAAACTGCCATTCCCCCAATTAAGCAGTTGAGGAGAGCTTTACACTCACTATCTGTCAACCAACGCCAGCCCTTGGATGGTACCACGAAATCCTGGCTAGCAGGCTCAACACAGGGGATGGGGACCTTTGTTTAGAAGGTGGGATCACACTTGGTTGCAGTGGCGCCATCAATGGTTGAATACACAATAGGCACAGATGGCTCCTCAGTGGTGGCCAATGGCTTGTAGGTGGTGTCAAAAACGCGGGGAAGGAAGTGGCAACTCTTGGATCAAGAGTGTGGGGCCGGGTGACAACTGGGTACACAGTGGAGGTGTATGCAACCTCAGTGTTCCCAGTGACCTTGGTATAGGAGACTTTGGTGGCAGGCCTTGAGAGCAGCTTCTGTCTTGGATTGAGGCTACTGTTCCTGGCTTGAGATGTGGGAGGTGGTTGGCTGGCGCTGATGCAATGGGAGGCCTGTGTGTTAGCATTACTCCCCTTGAGTTGGGTTCTGGGTCTATTCTTGGATCCTCTGGGACACCCTTGTGGACGGGCTGCCCTGCAGACTGGTGCAGGAGCTGGTTGGGAATGTGATTGACGGTCCATAAAAATAAAATAAAAATGTATTTTAGATTATATATGTATTTATTTGGATTTATTGGCTTAGTTGATAGTAGTTGTTTTCTCTTGATTTAGCCTTGAATAGTAGCAGATTTTCTATATACGTGATTTGAAGTGTATAATATTGTATCCTTTCCAGTTTTGGATGATTTTAAAGTTTAATCACTTTTTATGTCTAAACATGGTTATCAAGATTGAATTTTTTATTTGATTTTAGTTGTGGTGGAGCTTCTTGATTTAGGTTGGTGTTTCCTAGTGTGCTTATTGTACATTCAATTTGGATTCCAGTTACTGCAATTAATATCTGAGTTTACTAGTGCCATTCAAAAGTGATTTGAAATTTGGTTCTTGAATTTGAAAATCCTGCAATTTCAAAAAACATAGTAAACTTAATGAAAATGGTTGATGGATTTGAACGCTTCAAAATTGATTCCAGTTAATTCATTTTGTCCATTAGAAATATGCTGTTTGGCTTGAACTTTGCAAAGTGTCTATGAGTTCCCGCATTTTCAAATATTCAAATAAATACTCAAAGAATTCAATTTAATTAAAAAAAGGCCATCCCACAAAAGTGATTCAAAATTTGGACCAAGGATTTGACAATCCCAAATTTTTACGTTTAGGTTCTGAATTTACAGTATGAAAGTTGGCATATGTCTTTGTTCAATGCTTATCTTAATATATATTTAATAAAAACAGTAGTTTAAATTATAAAAAGTAGTTATTTTTAGAATATTGGGTATTTTATTAAGAAATTTATGGATTCTTATTTGGGGTCAGCATCCAGATATTACTTACTGAAGTTGACCTTAATGTAAAAGTACAAAGAAACTTATATTTTCTTAGTAAACTATATTAGATTTTTGGCTTAAAATTAAGCCTTTGTTTAAATGGTGTCAACATTATGCCTGTTCTTTTTTAATTTTGCAATTCTGACTTAATAATCCATAACAAAAAATTAGCTTTGTTTTGGAAATGCCCAATTCCGGCAGATAAATACTAAAATAATGTTGACTTATGTGAATGTCAAAAAATTGTTGACATTCAGTAAGTTGACTTGTGGAATGAGTTCATTCTGGCAGTTGCCAGGAGTGAGGGGTTGTAAGGCTACTACCCTTGAGGAACTCTACAGGTGTCACCTGAGTCATTGCTCACATGGTCAGAAGAGAGGTCAAAGAAATCAGGCAATGAAGATTTTTCTGTTGCTCTGGACTTGATGCTGGCACAGGCAATGCTCTTCTGCCTGAAGATGTGCTACTTTCAAAGGAGGTTAAATTTTCCAATCTAGCCAGTCTGGCTAGCACATTAGCTTCTAATTTCTTATGTGAGATTTTGTTTTTATGCACCTGCTCTAGTAGAGAACTGTAGTTGTTCTCTGCTGTTAAAACTGTACTGGCTAAAAGATCCTGGCAGTTTAACAGTTCCTTGGTCTGGAACTCAGTGGCGGCAAGATCACAGTGGAGCCCTGCTTTGTCTTCATACAGCTCAGATGCTGAATTCTGTGCATCCTTCACTGTGTTCCATAGCTTTTTCTGGTTATTTGCATATTCAACGTGATCCAGGCAGCACTGATGGTCCTCCTGTTTGTTGTGAATGGTATGCTGGCTATGACTGGTGGTCTTCATTTTGTTGACCATTTCTGCAATTTTGTTGACATAATTGACTACCTTGGAGTGACAGGCGTCCCGCTTAGTGCAGTTGTCTCTGATTGACTGGCGCAAGTCCTCCTGTTGGGCAGCAAGATCTATATGATCTTGGTGACTGAGCAAGGTCTGTATGTGACAGCTTAATGTTACACAATGGTTAGTTACATCTGTAACCTATTGTGCGCTTAGGCCTCAATTATCCAGGACACCACCCACAAGCTGATCAACCTGGTTATTGAATTGGCTGACTATCTCGTCTACCCTACCATGGGCAAAGGTAGTGGAGTCACACAGATCTGTCACAAAGGTCTGTACAGTTGTGAAGCTGATGTTCAGTTGACTGACCAAATTAAAGTTGACTGACTGCAGCTTGGAGAGAAAGCAGTTGAGCTTGTTCAACTCCAGCCCCTGCCTGGCAACCAGTTGTTGAAGATGTTTGATTGGTGGGTGCACAAAATATGCAAGCACCTCTTGGACCCTGCTTTGAAAGAGTTGGAGAAGTTGTCCCAGCTGGGTGAAAGTGACATCCTGGTATCTGTGGAAATTGTTAGTCAGGCTATTGGTAGTGCCATCAATCTGGAACAAATTGAACTTGGCATCACCCTGAGGATCATTGAAGTTATGTCTACCATGTTGGAAAGCTTGAAAGACAGTGTGTACCTCTTCTATGTTGTATTGTTGTTAGCCCATGGCAATGGCAGTCCCTGTAATTTCTAGCTGGATCATATCCAGCGGAAGTGTGGGTGCTTCATATGGAGTCAGTTCTAAGCAGAAGGATTGATCCCGCTCTGTGTTGCTGGTCTCCATGTATCCCCCTGTACTTATCAACAAAACTGGGGGTCAACAAGGGCAAGGCAGCGCCTTGACTTGACACCAATGGAAGCTTGTTTTTGTAGTGAGCACCACTGTCAAGATTTTTGTGTTCTTGAAGAAGAAGAGTTATTGTTTTTATTAAAGGTTTTATGCATGTTAAGATTGGGATATCTGTATGGGGACAGATGTGCTTCTAATTGGTGTGTGATTGCAGCAACTGGAAGAGTTCTGTTGTTACTGGAGCCAAGTAAAAGGAGAGTCCTGTGGTCTTTGGGACACAATACCGGCTGAGGTGGTTTGGCAGGATTCTGGAAGTATCAATAATACACTCTTATTGTACTTGACACTACTACTGTTTGGTTTAGTAGCAATGTTGATGGTTATTATTTGTCTGCCTTTCAAGTGATCTTGGAAGGGCTTTTTATAGTGCAAAGGTGGCAGCCAGACTAGCGTCTAGCTAGCCTATCATCCCCAAGCTACTAGTTTCACCCCCAGAGTTGGATTCCAAACCCAAATATTGTTTTGGAATGAGGTAATATTATAGGCTACTAATTTATCCTCTTCAGCCTAGATATCCCTTGCCTTAGTTGATTCAAACTAAGTTGACACCCATAGGGCGGAGTCCCATCTTGTGCTTAGTCAAGTGCAAAAATTGCACAGGCGGTCTTCTGTCCCATTTCTTGGTGAAACAGGATGTTGTAATTTTCTGTCTTTATTCTGGTTGGCAGAATTGTGTCTATTTTTGGGATCCAGAATGTCTCAGGTGTCTTCTGGATTGCAAACTATAATAGTATTGATATAGTTTCTCTTGATTCTGTAATAGATGTCTTACATCTGGCTGTGGCCCGTCTATTGTCGACCCATAGCTTTAGTGATGGGAATATGGATCAGTAAACCCTGATATATCAGGATTTCCTGACAGGCTGTATAAGGCCATGTGTAGATTGGTGTTGTAATATGATTTTCTCCTTATAAAGAAATATGATATCCTATCAAGTCAAGAAAATCAAGAGAAGATATGGCATTAGATCTACCATGTAATAAATTTCTTAGTATCCCCAGTTTATTGTGAGATATGGTAGCAACTGGAATGGCAATTTCAGTTACAACAATAGTTTATGTCAAAACCGCAGGCTCAACCTGCCAGCAAGGTTCCAACCAAGCGGGTTTGTGACCCGCAATCCAATTACCCGGTCACTTGAAGCCAGACCCGGAAGTCAACTCAAATTACCAAATCAATCAACATGAACAAATGATGATCCCTCACAGTGGATACCTTGATTTGGTGCTTGACTCATTAGCAGGATCAAGCCACCCCCTCTTCCATCCAGCCATGTGATCACCAATCATGTTCCTGCTATCCATTGATCCACAATAGCTATATAATCACTATCTCACAATAAAGATTATTATCTATCCTCTAAATATTTTCCCCTTGTAACTCTGCTAAAACAGCACAGTTACAACATTTATCTAAGAGAAAATGATTTTACTGCCCTTTTAAAAGCCTTCAGTAGTAATTTGTCTCTTAATGTTCTTTTTATCTTTCTTGTCTCAGAGGCAGATTAATCTATACTGCTCTCCTCATTTTTATACTCCCACTATAAAGCTTAAAGAAGTACTCCCTGTTGTAGGGGTAAAAAGCCCTTGTTTAAGTTTAAGGTTGTTTTCTTTCTTATAAAGTGGGTCTCTTAAATTCCTGGTGGGTGGTGTTGGGTTTTATTTCTGCTGTAGTATTCCTTTTAGGTGGTTGCCCCTCTTCTGACTTGTGGTTAAGTTCTGCTGCTTCTTAGGCCAACCATGAGGAGGTCCCTTGCAAGAATTCTCAGAGATGATGTAACTATTTCAATATTGCATCTAATTTAGGGGTAATTAAAGGCAAGGATAAATGTCCCAAGCCTACTCTCCAGTCAAGGGAATCATATGGGAAGTGTGCCCCCCCTTAAGTTTTAAATCCTTACTGTGTGAACACTTTGTAGTTGCATCTCTTTCTTTTTGATGTGGTTGATAAAGGTTGCCTCAAATCTCATTGATCTGGGGTTTGAAGTTTTGTTTGCTGTACAACTTATGTAGGGTTAACTAAGAGCTGATGTTTAAATTTTATCAGACTCTAGTTTGCAATTTTTTATAATCACACATGGACCATATATTCTATTCAAGTACCCAATTGTGTGTTGTCCTGCGTTTATTTTAACTTTATTGATATCAATAACACATGGTTTGAATCTTGATATCGATTGGTGGGTGGCATTGTATTAATTAATAGATGTTTTCCCTTTAGAGTTCAGTAAATTTCATGCCAAAGCAATTTTACACATGTGGCGTCTGTTGTCATGAACCAAGTTTCACATATTCATCAGAATAAGTATAGAAGCTGTATTATATCATAGGTGCCCAGTGCTTTCTGACCTCTATGTACCTCATAATAACAACTTCAGCGCTTAGATTGCCGCAACAAGATTTTATCTGCAGCTGTACTTTAGTTGACATTGCTTTGTATTTTAGTTTGTTCTTATTCAAAAAGAAGCTAGTCAGTATGCCTGGTTAAGAAATTTTTCTTATAGATTGTCAATATTTTTGGGTCTTGGAGAGTTCTTACTTTTATTATGTAAATGATTAGACATGTTAAGGGCAATTGATATGAGCTGAATCTGTATATTACCATACGGGCTTCCTATCAATGATGGTGAGAGATGACAGTGACTTGGAAGGGTTCCATTGATGGGTCGCTGGATGCAACTTCTGTAAAGGATTCTATTGATCAAGAGACAAGGCACTAGCAGCTTTGAGTGGAGGTGGTTGTGGCAATATCATGAAAGTAACAACAATGTACTCTTTCTGTTACTTCACACTACTGTAAATTTGATTGCGGTGATGTGATCTGTGAAAATTAACTGCCTTCTAAGATCACTTGGAAGAGCTTTTTAAAGGTGATAGTCAAATGGTGAGACTGGCATATGGTTGCTTATTAACTCTTGCTAGTTAGCCTATCATCCCCAAGCTACTAGCTTCAACCCCAGAGTTATGATTCTAAACCTTAATGGGATTTTGTTGTGGATGAGAGCCCTTTTTGATGACTCTTATTGGCAGGATCCTGTTCTGCGCTTGGCAAAATATAAAATTTGGATGAGTAATGCTTTGTCCCATTTATTGGTGGATCAGCTATTGATAGGTTGGTCTCCCGTCTGTCAATTGTGTATTTCTCTGAGCCAATTCTAATTCTGGCAGTGGCGCGTCCACTATAATATCCCAGATGACTTCACTTGACATCCTGATTTTGCATGAGCACTAACCAGCCAATGATTATTGGTTCAGAATGTATCAAGTGTATTGCAAATAGGGGGAACCTATTTTTAGACCACTGTTGTCAAAACCGCAGGCTTGACCCGCCAGCAAGGTTCCAACCAAGCGGGTTTGTGACCCGCAATCCAATTACCCGGTCACTTGAAGCCAGACCAGGAAGTCAACTCGGATTACCAAATCAATCAACATGAACAATGGATCCCTCACGGTGGATACCTCAATTTGGCGCTTGACTCATTAGCAGGATCAAGCCACCCCCTCTTCCATCCAGCCATGTGATCACCAATCATGTTCCTGCTATCCATTGATTCACAATAGCTATATAATCACTATCTCACAATAAAGATTATTATCTGTCCTCTAAATATTTTTCCCCTTGTAACTCTGCTAAAACAGCACAGTTATGACATTGATAGCACAGGTAGGTTCTCCATCCTACCTTATCTTGAAAAATTCTGCCTGTTGCCCGCACACGCCGTGGCCAATAAATCCTCAACAGAATTATGTCTGGCCTCCTGCCCGACTGGACGCCGTATACTCCTGGTACCAAGATACCTGATGGTTTTGTTCTCTACCAAAACACGGTGATCCCGCTACCCGCCTTCAACGCCCTGTCTGCCCTAGGGTTCTTTCAGGCACCCTCATCAATGCCACAACCAGCTGACAAGACCACCATGCCTGCCTATATCGCACAAAGACTTTGCAGCGCCGCCTTGGAACCCTTTGCAGGGGCCAACAACAACAATGCTGCCGCATGGATCCAGTCCGCCCAAAGCAAGTTGGCTCAGATGGAGTGCCCACAGCGGTTTTGGATCACAGAGATTTCCATTTGTCTGACCCATGACGCTGGCAACTGGTGTAACAAATGGCACAAAGAGCACACAGACAAGAACTGGGACACCTTCAAACAGGACTTCTTGGTAAGGTTTGTGCTCAAGGATACAGCGCTCATGATCATACACCAAGTAAAGAACCTGACTCAGACAGGCACCGTGAAGGAACTCACCCGCGCCTACGAGGAACTCTGTCTCCGCGCCCCATCCAACATGGCCTTTGACACCCCAGCAACACACCTCATGTACTACAATGCTCTCAAGTCGCACATGATGAGACATGTGAACCTGGACCAGGTTACCAACCTACAAAGCCTGTACTGTGAAGCAGAAAAAGCGGAACAAACCTCCAACGCTCTGCACAAGGCACAATCTGGGAAACAAGAGAGATCCAAGGACTCACATTCAAGTGGGCGCTCCTTGCAACCACCTCCTGGAGGTAACGGCAACAACAACAACCACAAACCCACAGGTTCAAATGGGAATGGGAATGGGAATAATGGCCAATCAAATTGTATCCATTTCCGTGTCACCGCCACCCAAGGCAACCAAGATGAGGTAAAAGCCTGGGGAGAGCACTAAGCAAGCCAAGCTCTCCCCACGCAACTCCTGACTCGCCCAACAATGAATACTGACCTGAGGACATGGACCAATGCCCAATGATCCAAGTGCCCTCGGAAGACCCGGTACTGTACACCATTGCCAGACATCCCAATAAATTGATGTCTTACCCTTTCTGCTTTTGCAGTTACACAGGCTCAGCACTATTGGACTCAGGCGCAGATCAAACTTTAGTCAACAGCAGCTTTGTGAACAAATTCAAGCTGGCCACTAATCCTTCGCGGATTAAAAATGTGGTTCTGGCTGATGAACATCACATTGCCGTGACAAAGGAAACTGCCCCCTTCTTTGTCATGCTTGAGAACCTTCACTCCACCATCCAAGGTCCTGTCATTGACTTCCCTAAGTTTGACATTGTATTGGGACTAGACTGGTTGTGGAGAAACAACCCTCACGTGGACTGGGCAACCTCAGTGCTGACCATCAAGCGCAAAGGTGTCAACCACCAAATCTACCCAGACTCTGTAGACTGACTCCTATGAGACCATGTCTTTGTACGCATCACAGATACTTTGGATGAGAAGGAGAACCTGAAAGCTATTGACTGGGACTCCTGTCAGTATGAAATCATACACTTCAAGGACCACCAGGACACCTTCACGCCGCAAGACCGCGACATTGTGGCCCGCCATCCAGAAATCTTTAAGGAGGCATTACCTGGGCTACCCCCTGAGAAACACATCCAACACTCTATCCAACTCAAGGGGGCTGTACACAAGGCACGTCCCATCTATCAACTAACCCCAAACAAGGACAACGCCCTACGCGCCTATCTCAAGGAAGCACTGGAAAAAGGACTTATCCGCCCCTCACAGTCTCCCTTTGGGGCTGCTGTATTCTTTGTGGCCAAAAAAAACGGTACCTTACGCCTGGTCACGGACTACCGCGCCTTGAACAAAGTCACCATCAAGAATTGTTACCCCTTATCACTAATTGACAATCTCTTTGACGCCTTGGGAGGGGCCTCTGTCTTCTCCAAGATTGATCTAACCACGGGCTACAACCAGATCTGCATCAAGGAGGAAGACATCCCCAAGACAGCCTTCTGCACTAAGTACGGCTCCTACAAATGTGTGGTACTCAAATTTGGCATGACCAATGCCCTGTCCACCTTTGTAATCTTCATGAACAAAGTGTTTGTGCCACACATAGGCAAACACGCCCTCGTGTACCTGGACAATATCATTGTCTACAGCCCCTCAGTGGAACAGCATCACAAAGACCTGGAGGAAGTCTTTGCAACCCTGGTACAACACAAACTGTTGGCCAAGCCCTCCAAATGTCAGTTCTTCTGGGAGTAACTACCCTTTTTGGGACACATAGTCTCAAAGGACGGCATCAAACCTGACAGTCAGAAGATACAAGCCATCTGCAAAATGCCACCTCCCAAGGACAAGTCAGAACTACACACTTTCTTGGGAATGGTGGCCTATGTACAACATTTCATACCCAACTGCGGTGTCTTGACCGCCCCCTTGTCCGCCATAACAGGCGTCAAGTCCAAGTTTGTATGGACCCCCCAATGTGACCTCTGTTTCAGACGTCTCAGGGAAAAGCTCACGACAGCGCCCATCTTACAATACCCCAAACAAGACAGAGAATATCAGATGGAAACCAAAACTTCAGATGCATCCATTGGGGAAGTACTGCAAATTAAGAATAGTGACAGTGATTTCCTGCCCGTAGCCTACAGGTCGCGCAAGCTGACAGATGGTGAGTGTCGATACCCTATCCACGACAAAGAACTACTGGCCATTGTACACTGTCTAGTCAAATGGCGCTGTTACCTGGAATGGCAGGAAGAATTCACAGCACTAACCAATCATAAGTTGCTCATCTATTTCAAGACACAGGCAAACTTGTCACACTGCCAAGCACGGTGGATGGAAATCCTAGAAAGGTTTAACATGCTCATCCAATATAAGCCTGGGGCCAAACTCGCCATGGCGGACGCCCTGTCCCACCTGTATGTCCGCGCTTCTAGGGGTGAAAATGGGCTTGACCCAGACTGGCCTCTCCTAGGGCTCCGTAAAAAAGACAAAGGGTTCCCTGCAGGCACAACCAATATCACCAAAGAAACGGTCATCAAGAATGAACACCTCTTTGCTTACGTATACAGGACTCTTCACAGAAAGATGTCGGATGGCACAACCATTCCCTACATTCCCACACATCAACGAGTCAATACCATTCTTTGCTACCACAGAGATCTTGGACATACTAAGAGCCAAAATCTATATGAATTCCTAAAACATAAAGCCTGGTGGCCAACCTTATACCGTGATGTCCAGGAAGTGCTAGAACAGTGTGAGGTCTGCAAAAAGTTTGCCTGAAGCAAAACCCTGCCTAAATCTGTACTCCCCATTCAAACCCAACTACTGTTCAAGGTATGGGCTCTGGACATCATGGGCCTCATGCCAGGAAAGCACAACAACAAAAAAATACATCATCACAGCCATTGATTTTGCGACAAGGTGGCCAGTAGCCCAAGCGGTGAAGGCACACACTGGTAACGACGTCCGACAATTCATTGGCAAAGAAATAATCAGCAGGTTTGGAAAGCCAGAACTCCTGATAACCAATGGGGGCAAAGAATTGACCTCCAAAGAAACCAATGTTCCTCACCAAAAATGGGGTCAAACACACCGTCATAACACCATACCATCCACAGGCCAATGGACGCGTAGAGCGGCTTAATGGTAGCCTCATGCAGGCCCTAGCCAAGCTCACTGCCAGGAGACTTGAAGACTGGTATAAGAAGCTACCGACTGCATTACTTGTGTGCCAAAACCGAGTGAACAGATCCACCGGGAAAAGCCCGTTTGAACTGGTATACGGCACACAGCCTAATATCATTCAAGCATTGACAGGACCCAAACTAGAAATTCCAAGTCAAGTCCCCCCTCACTCAGATCCTCAAGTAATAGAGGCTAACAGCAAACAAGCAGCCAAAGAAAAGGAACACTTACAAAAAACCTTTGTACCCATCCGCCAGAGACATGAAGTCGGGGACAAAGTCTGGGTCATGAATGTTGACAAAAGCAAACTACAACCCAAAAAAGTAGGGCCAGCAATAATCCTAAAGGTAAATGACAATAACACTTACCTTGTGCAAGGGCTCAGGAAACGCAAGCAAGACAAGACATTACACCACGACTGCCTACGACCTTGCAAAGCAAGACAGAAACAACGGGAAACTGCCCTGCCTGCCACCAAACAACAACTGGTTCAATATGGCGCCCGGGCTCCTGACGACCTCCCTGACGACCTGCTTCCTGAGGAGGCCGACTTTTAGCCGGGGAGGGGGGTGTCAAAACCGCAGGCTCGACCCGCCAGCAAGGTTCCAACCAAGCGGGTTTGTGACCCGCAATCCAATTACCCGGTCACTTGAAGCCAAACTAAGAAGTCAACTCAAATTTCCAAATCCAACAACATGAACAAATGATGATCCCTCACAGTGGATACCTTGATTTGGCGCTTGACTCATTAGCAGGATCAAGCCACCCCCTCTTCCATCCAGCCGTGTGATCACCAATCATGTTCCTGCTATCCATTGATTCACAATAGCTATATAATCACTATCTCACAATAAAGATTATTATCTATCCTCTAAATATTTTTCCCCTTGTAACTCTGCTAAAACAGCACAGTTATGACACTGTGTTTCACATGCTATTAGGATATTCAATTGACCTTATGGCCCGGTAATTTAACATCCAGAATAGAGGTTTCACTTGTGGTGGTGGTTTGTCAATTTTGTCTGTAGCCATTGTGATGAGGAGATGGACCAGTCAACCCTGATTAATCAGGATTTCCTGACATAGATAGTGCTTGGTTTTACCGATTTTAAGTTGAGTATTATCTTTATTCCAACTAATTTGGAGTGACCTTAAACCTGTCTTACATTTAAGAGCTTTCTGTTTGCTAATAAACCTTGCTACACACAGGAAGCTGGTGTTCAAATAGTTCCCCGTCAGTTTCACCTACTTAGATGGTATAAATAACCTACTTTCTGAAAACCTCTACCTGAGCAATATATCCCCCTTTTTTAGGCTTAATCAAGTTATGAGCTGGGCCAGAAGTTGGAGGATAATTTAGAAGCTTTATGAAGCAATTCTCTTTAATAGGGATAAGAGTAACTTTGTTGATTTCAACATTTAAGGATCCAGTTATAGCTTAAAACAGTTTAATTTAACCAGTAATCCCCTTTTGAATTCTAACTAACTTGCTTCCAACCTGGGAAAATTATCATACTTGCACTTTGTTGGGTGGCAAATCATGTTTGAGAGGGTGGCTTTCACTTTGCCCCTTTTATGTTAATCTAGTAAGAAGGAGTTTCTCTTTTGAATCACACAAAAAAGGAGTTGTAATATGTGTTTTAAAAATTAAGGTAGAACAATCAGCTAGGGTATGCTGTAGCAAGCATATGGACTTGCAACAGCTTTGATTTGAAATGGGTAAAAGTGGCTACTGATGACTGTTTTTAGACTTGTTGTGGGGATTCTAAAAAATATCTACTCAAGAAACAACATAAGGAATTAGAATCAATGAATTGAATCGAAATAAAGGTTAAAGAAAGCAGCTTGTTTGAATAGTTTTATCTTTGGCAAGAAGATTATTTTTGGTTTATTTAAAAAAGAAGGGGTGAGTATGATGGTTCTCTGATAAAAATAGAGGAGCAGTTTAAAGCAACGTCGCTACTAGCTTCTCTATTCAAGGCAAATGCAGGCAAGATTCTTGATTGGTGAATCTTAAAATGAAAGATTTAATTTGATTAGAGAATCTGAATTAAAAAATCATCGTCACATCAAATAATAAAATCATTACTTAACTGAAACAGATAACATCAAATGCTATATTCGAATGAAACCATAAATTAGGCACTTATACAATGCTAGACAAGCTGGGAAATGAAATATGACCATTTATTTTTTGGTTAAACTTATGATTTTCAAAAATTAGAAGTTTCATGTTGAAAAAAGGATCGAAAATAATTTCACCCTGGTTCTAGTACCCATCTCCTGACCTTGATTGACATAAAACACCAAGACAAGAGATAAGTTTTTAAACCCAAAAGGAAATGTTTTAAAACGTATTTGAACGCCTTTGCGTTTTTCGACTTGTTAAAAGGTCGGAAATTAAATTATTTTTCAAGCTGTTTAATTTCGAGTATTTTTCTTGTGGGTGGCTTTGACTTGGATTCAAATATTATGGCCAGAGAATTTAGCGCCTTTATCAGATGTGGCTTTTGAATGAAGTTCTATCCTACTTTAACAACTTGGAGTTTCGTCTTGAATTCAATAGATGAAATGATTAAAGGTTGGTCTTTAAAATCTTCGGGGTTCGATTCGTCATAAATCTGCAATCTTTTCCTTCAGACTTACTCCTATCCTTTTAAAAATATCGAACCATATAACGAAATTGATTGATCCCGTTTCATCATCGAACAACTTAAAACATCAAAGTAGCAATGCTAAGTCTCATCTGTAAGCAGCTAATTGAATCGATTGAAATAACAGATTTCGATATTTTTATCATAAACTTGGTGATATGCTGGGCCCTGTCAAATAAGAAGTAAAGATTAAACATGTTTCAATATAGTTTGAAGTTGGATTAGCTTTGAATATTTATAAGTAGACTGGTCCAACACTCTAGTTCGCTTGGGTACAATCCAAAGCCAGATTTATCACACTTCACAATCAGTTAAAAACACCTAGTGGTAAGCAATTTACAAGGAGAGTTGCTAAATTGGATATTTAAGCTTTACTCGCAATAAGCTAATAGCATGCTTCTGTCATGGGCGAATAATTGAACTAGGCGTTAATTAAATGGATAGTGAGGAATGAAGCTAGCATCGTATTTGCCAAGAGCAAGTTGAATATTCCGCTTGTATGTGAGCACATATAAAAATTCCATTTGGTTGGTTTTAAAGAAGCTTATAAGAAAACTATTAACATTATCATTTTATTTATAAAAACGAGCTTAACTTTTGGTAACCTTAAAGCCTAACCTGCACATAATGTAATCTACATTGGTCTACTCCATTTTTACTATCTTTGTGTAAGAAGGAGGTGCAGTTTCGAATTGGTCGAGGAAAAGTTCGTTTTTCCGAGAGGACAAGTAAGTTAGCATATCCTCCAAGAGGACTTTGATGCGGCTTAGACCCTGCTCATCCAAATCAGAACGACTGAGCAATTTTGGCAAATAAGCAAAGAGCCGGAGGAGATGCTCGGCACCATAGATATCCAAGAGATCCCACTCTTTCTCGGTCGCTGTAGGAGATTTCATAAGTTTTGCGGCTGGAGAGTTGGGAGCAATGGGATCGACTTCTTCTTGGATGGAGTCTGAGTCACCATTTTGAAAATAGAGTCTTGCTTTAGGGTATAGTGCCAGAAGGCGAGCATGCTGTGGCCTTTCGAAGCGGTAAAGCAGAAACGAACCCAATGCCTTACTAAAGTAGAGGGCGATTCCGTCTACAACTTCGTTAATAACATCGATTTTAGTTCGCAATTCAGATGGCATTTCACTACAGCTGATTAGTGAGAATCATAAACTACGTTACTTTTCATGCGGCTCTTGAGTTGCACCAGAAGCGGAAATCACATTGGCAGATGAAGGTTCAGATACTACAGCATGGATAGCATGTTCCCGATAGTCCGCTAGAATTTGACGCACAGATGGATTGCGTGGCAGCGGAATCAACTCCTGGCAGCGTGATATCAGATCCCATTGATCAATTAAATGTATCTTCAACTCGTCAGGGATGGGAAGTTCCAGTCGTGGTGGCCCATCCCAAATTGGCGTGATAGACTGCTTAAGGAGGTTGCTCTGAACCGGCGGCTCTTCTTTCGGGATTTTGCGTTTATTACGCTGTGGTTCAGCAGGGGTGGGCTTGGCTTTAGTTACAGGAGGTGCTGGGGCTATAGGAGTATCACTTGCACTACTGGATAGCTTCTCGCTTTCACTGGAGGTCTCAGATAGGCTCTCGGACTCTGAGTTATTTGCGGACGCTTTATTGGCATTAGATCGAAGGCGCGTAGTTGGCTCAGGCTCTGGAGCTACATTCTTGGGGGATTCCGCTGCGGCCTGTTGTGATCGTATTGCCTGAAGCCTTTTACTCTACATATAAATGAGTGGATGAAGAAACTCCTTCACTTACCCTAAACCCAGTTGCTTCGGGTATTTTTCTCTTGGGGCGTGAGGCAGGGATTGGAGCTGAAACTTCAGGCGTTGCGACGGATGGAGAGGGCTCGGCCACTTGTGGTGTTTCGGGTTTGAGTGAGCTGCGTGCTGTTCGGCTAGCCAAAGGAGAAGGTTTTGAAGGCGTTGGTGATTTAGGGGAACTAGTGGACTGGGCTGTTGTTGCGGAAGCGGCAGCAGTTGTAGCTTTGCGTGGTTTACCATTAGTCATATTTTCATTTAGCTTGATTTGCAGTTCTAGGTTGGAGGGGGTCCATTTAAGAATCCGAGAAGCCGTAACCCATTCATCCCATCTAACATAAATTCAATATTTATGTTTTCCTTCTTTTTACCTTTGTTTCCAGCCTTTATAATGTATATGATACCGAGGACCCGGGAGATCTTCGTCAGGGTTCTTTCCTTTTCCTTTGGGTTGGGTTTTCTTAGAGGATTGTTTTTGTGAAGCAAGCTTTTCTTCGCTCCAAACTTCAGCTTTCAGAACCTAACATCTTTATTAAATAACAGAAGAAAATATTGCTAGTGAAAAATATCGCAGCAGGCTAAAAGTGCGGAGGAGTTCAATATCGGTTTCCTTCAAAATAAGAGCATATCTTAAAACTTGGATATAATTATAAGGTACGTTGGTATTGATGAGAAAATGTCAATTGCCAAGATGCTTGCAAAAAAGCCAGAGATCCTTTTACCTTTGCCTCGTAAAGAAGGGGGCCGTGATAACAAAGAATTTGTTCATCTTTTGAAAACTCAAGCTTTGCCTTGGATTTGGCATCCCCAGATGCGGGTGCATTGGCACCAGCGGGTGCTTCCTCAGCCTCCTTATTCTTGAGGCTCGACGCTACTACAGAGTGTAAGTGAAGGTAGAAATAAAATCAAAAAATCCCCCCCTCTAGAAACTGGGATGCCTTAAATTTATTCCCCGGGCTAACAAAAAAGTACGCCATCGATTTAAACTCGTTTAAAGCTGACCACATGTATAAAAGTAAAAGTACCTTCGGCCGATGCACCAAGCTCTTCCGAAGAACGCGCTGTTGCAGCTGATTTTCCTCTCCGGGAAGAAGACATATCGTAATCTAATAACCTTAAGGTTTTTTAACTTGGCTTTGGGCTATAAGCCCAGTGTGGGTCCCGATATCGGTTCGGTTACATTTGGAGACTCGGCTTGGATAGGTTGAGCTATTACTCGCCAAATTACCCTGCCGTAGCAATTTGGTGGATTATCTCAAAAGCCTACAGCCCCATCAGTATCGAAAATACTTTCTGTAAAGATATCATATTATTTTAAATTTCAAAGAATGCTAGCTAACCAAATTACCTATAAACCCTTTAACGCCAGCCACCCCTAAACTGAGCACCAAACCCAAATAAAACACAACCAACTTATACCGATCTTTGCTCTTTAATAGTGAGCTGATATGCATTATAAAGTGTATAAAACTCCACTATATTGGCTTACTTGAAAAGCCTTAATGTTTTATAGCTTCAATAATTTCGATGAATGTCCGCTTGCTGAAAAGCAGCCGTCCAGTGCAGCAATTCCAACTGTGATCTAAAGGGATCGTACTTTCATATCCAAATACAGGGATCGTTCAATTTGGTAGATCATATCCTACATATTACCAGTATAGAGGTCGGCAGTGTCAAGACAGTGGGGTCAACTCCCCGGCAAAGTTCCGCATAGGGCTGCTTCGGCCAGTTTCTGGCTCCTGACTACTCTGTTCAAATATTTATTTAAAAATCTTCAAATATTGAGTCATTCCGTTTTAGCCATAGCGGCCTGGAGCCGAAGCATCCCTAGTTCCGCACAAGAGACCCTGTGTCACTCAAACTGACTTCCCCATCACTTGAAGCCAAATACAGAAGTCAACTTGAATTACCAAAATAAGAACTAATGTCATTCTCATCCCAGAGGCAGCTCAATTTGGTGCTTCACTCCTTACCCAGATCAAGCCATCCCCTGCCCAATCCAACTGATTGATTGATATAATTGTGTTCCTCCTAAAGAATTCACCCAAACTATATAATCTCCCATAACCTAATAAAGATATGCTCTAGTTTCCAAATATTTTTCCTTGTAACTCTACTAATGCAGCACAGTTACAACATTGGTAGCACAGGTAGGTTCCCCATCCTAACTTTCTTTTCAAAAATTCCTCCTTTTGCCTGTACTCACCACAATCAACAAATATACAAAAGAGTCATGTCTGTGCTCCCCTTGAATGGGACGCTCTACACACCGGGAACTGAAATCCCTGAGGATACATCCTTTATCAAAACATGTTCATTACAGTTCCCACTTTCAATACCCTGTCTGCACAAGGATTCTTCCTGGCTTTTTATTACACACCTCAAGCCAATGACAAAAGCATCATGCCCGTACACATGGCCCAGCAACTTTGCAGTGTAGCCTTGGAGCCAGTTGCAGGAGCCAACAACAACAATGCCACAATATGGATCCAGTCCACCCAGAACAAGCTGACATAAATGAGATGCCCAGTACGCTTTTGGATTGCAGAAATCTCTATTTGACTTACCCATGACGCAAGCACCTGGTGTGACAAATAGCATGATGATCACACAGAGAAGGACTGGGATACTTTCAAAAGAGACTTCCTTGCCAGATTTTCAATGAAGGGTACAGCGCTAACAATCATCCGCCAATCTAAGAACCTGATACAAGCTGGTACAGTGAAAGAGCTGACAGTAGCCTACAAAGAGCTGTGCCTGTGCACTCCCTCCAGATGGCTCTTGATAACCCTGCCATACACCTTATATACTATGACATGCTCAAGTTGCACGTAATGAGACACACCAACCTGGACCAAGTGACCAGCCTGCAAAGCTTGTATTGGAAAGCAAAAGAGGCAGACCAGACTGCCAAAGTAAATTCACTGCCCCCTTTGGCCTTGGATAGGACAGGTTTTCCCTGTTGTACAAAGAAAACCACTCAAAGTCCAGCTAAACTGCCTAATTCACTCAAAGATTTAGCCCACACTGTGGATCAAATATTTGTAGTGGTATACTCTGTGGATTATCCAGCATTCATTGATCCATCCATGGAAGAAACCCTGATTAATTTGGACTGCTTACTAGCCTGGTGTTGACTGTTGTTGAAGAGTATTAGAGCCGTCCAAATCTAATTGGCCCACATTGGTTTCCTCAAAGTCAAATGATTCACAAATGTCTGAAGCCAACTCCAGCCAATCAGATGGTACTCCGGAAATTAGTTTAAAACCCTCCAGCTCCCCTGACTTAGTTCAGAAATTTTTTTCTTCTGGCCAATTAGATTCTGGTCAGGTGGTCATGTGATTGACCACTTGGCAACACATCCCTTTAAACATAGCCAGGGGGCTGAAAGTCCCATGCTTGTTGATTCTCTAGTTACATCAAAACATTTAGATTTGTTGCTATCCAGTTTTTTTAATTTTATTTGGAGCTTCTACTTGTGGAGCTCCTATTAATCTATAATGAAATTTTTAGTCATTTCTGCTACAAACCTTACCTTATGTTGTTCTTCTATGAGCCCGGCTTTGTCTTTGAAACCCCTAGGAGAGGTTTTAACTCATAGCCATTGTCTTTAGTGTTTTTGCTTCCAAGTAGACGCCTCAAACTCTAAGTTAAAGTTAAATATTTATATAAATACCTACTTTTATATCAAAATTCTCTTACTTCTATTGTGTTTTGAGCCTGCTTTTGTTTATCCTATTGATCAAGCTGTCCAAGATCAATGACAAGGTGTTCTTAAGCTTTCTGGGTCTCCTTCTCCTGATGCTGTTGCTACTACCCTAGTTTTAATTAATTATACTGCTTTAAGGACCAAAATTTAATCATTAGACTCCAGATTTCTTGGAGCTTCTAAAGATGATCCTCCCAGTGCTTAAAGTTGTGGTCTTCTCTTTGGCTCCTTTTTTTATTACTCCTTTGATCCACTTCTCCAGATTGTTGGGGCTGCATCTCCTCTTTGGTGCACCACATGGGCAATGACCCCCTCCCAACTCCTGCAACTCCCTACTAGTCTCCTCATATCTGGAGAGGCCCTTGTTAAGAGCCTCACCTGCAATGACCTGGGCTTGTACTCTTTGGACTACACCTCACTTGCTCCACTTGTTGAGGAAGTACCTGTGTCCTCCCCTCCTCTCCTGGAGAATGAGGACTCTGTACCCTGTTGACACCCAAGGTCCTGGTTTGTGTTCCCTCTTGTGCTCCTTGGTTGCTCACTGGGCTTGTGTTGATGGGACTAAATGCCTACTTCCCCCAACTGTCCCTGATGTCTTCCCTCTGGTCCCCTCTTAGAGCAGCTGTCCCAGTAATTCACTGGGCGGCATCCTGGTGGTTTGTCTCACCCAGATGGGAGCTAAACTTAGGTAGTTTAGCCTCCTTCTCTTACAGTCAATGCTCTTCACAAAGCACAGACTGGTGAAAGGGAAAGATCAAAGGTTCTTAATCCCTCTGATTGTTCCAGCTGCCCTCTGCCTAACAACAATAACCATGAACCTCAGGCACCCAACTCTCACAATAAAAGGAATAATTGTCAGGAATCCAGTCATAGGTAGAGGTATTGGGTGGCTTGGGGTGTGGTGCGGCCAAGCCGGTGGGTAAGGCCCATCATAGAATGGGTGCTAACTTGATAATGTAAGGTATAGATTGCCTGAGCAAGGACCAGGGTCCAGAGTTGGGGACCATGGAATCCACCAATCCTGTCAAAGTAATGTAGAGTACTCCAAAAAGTTGGGTAGAGGTGGTCTTGTCTGCGGCAGTAGGTTCCAGTGGGCGGTCTGGTCTTGGGGTTAATGGCAGAGTCATGGGAACAAAGTACGCTGGTAGGTAGTTGTACTTGTCCTTGAACAATAAGGGCGGTATCTCAATCCTCTTTCCTTCACGTCCTATGTATTAGGTACTTCTAGCCCTTGCCAACAGGTTGGCAATGAGGATGGTTTCCAAGTTGTACTCCAAATAGGCCGGGTTGGGCGGGTATTCAGTAAAGTGCACAGGTCCAAAGGGGGCTCCCGGGGGACAGTATAATGCCTGGGGCTGTTTGGCAGGTTGGTCTCTGGAGGGGGCGGGTGCCTGATGGTCTACTTGAACGGAGTTAAGATGGAAGATCACTAAGACTATTTAAGGTAATATTTGTTCAAACCAAAGGTTCATAAAACTTTATTATTGAAAATGACAATGTGGTCTTCACCATACCAACAGGGTTTTTATACCATGGGACTTTGCTTCTTCAATTTTTGCAGGGTTCAGGTTTGCAGACAAGGCACTGGCGGGGCATGGATCTTGGCTTAGAGTCTTGAGGGTGGCAGATCCAGGTTGTGCCTGCTCTGGCAAATAGAAGTGTCAATGCTTTGTTCCGCCACCACTGTTCACTATGTCACCTGAGTAGTTCAATTGTAATACCCATTCTGGATGGAAGGCTGGCAGTTGCTGGTGGTTATTGGCAGAGTTAATAATAGGTTTTGTTTTAACCTCCTTAAGGCAAGCTACAACTTCTGCATAGGGCAGATCTTTGGTGGCTCAAGGTTGGCATCAATCTGGTGACCATTCAGGGAATTGTCCTTGGGAGACTGGCGGGTCTCGGAGTAACTCGTCAACTTGGGTTTGCAATTTAACAAGTAGGTGGTTTCCTGTCCACTTTGTGTGACTCAAGTAGTCTTTGGAGGGTCAGGGTTTGATTCCAGGGTTTCCTATGTTGATTTCAAAACTCCAGTATTGGCGCTTGGCAGGTTGACAGTAGGTCCTTCCCCAACCTCTGTTAGCCAGGTTATATCTCCTTTGCAGGTATGGGTCTTCATTGGCACCAGTTCAACGGCAGACTGGCAACTATTCAGGGAGTCCTCTGTAGTAGGCCTGCGGGTCGCGGAGTAATTTAACAATTTGAGCCTGTGACTTAACAGATTGGGAAGTCCTGGACTGTCCTGGAGGGTTTGATCCACCTTCAGGGAACTGGGGTTCAACTCTTGGGTTTTCAATACAAGTATTAAAATGTCATTCATGACAATAATGGACAATCCAACCGTACACACTTCATAGTCACTGTCAGCAAGGCAAGCAAGACAAGGAAAAGGCATGGGGGAGTTTTTGTGTTCTGAGGCGCAGCACAGACACACAACAGGAAATCCTAACCTTAGGATTGGGTTCATACTAAGCCTTGGGTTAGTTGGCAGGAAAGATGAAATAATTACCCTGTGGCCCTGGATAGTGAATCTCTGCTAGTTGTGGCTAGAGAGAGGCGCCAAAGTACTAAAAGACACAAAGGCAAAAATGTGAACAGAACTTATTTTTTATTAGTGATAAAGAAATAGAATATATATCATTTGGTGTTACCACTCTACAATATAGGGACAGTAGGACCACTTGTCACAGGTATGAGTGGGGCAAGTTAGTTGTGCAGGGCATGGAAGATGAACAGTTATATTCCCATCTTTGGAAATCAACCCATTTTAAGGGGCAAAGGCAAAAGCAAGAGATTTGTCCTCAAAAGAACCCTTCAAAGGCAAAAATGAAAGAATGTGAATATGGGTATTCACAACATTGCCCCCATCTAGATTGGTCTTAAGGAGGTAGTACTTGCGTAGAAACATGACATGCACTTGGGCAAATTGTCAACCATTAGAGAGGATTTTACGGTGTACTTCAAACCATGCTTGAAGGTAAGCTCTAGAGGTCCAATCCATATGGTATCCAACTTATGAGTATATCCTCCTATCCTGTGTTGGTATTATAAGATGTGGTCCCCAACCTTGAACTCTGGCAGAGAAGAACATCCAGCATCATCAGGAGAGATCTCTAACATCTTGGTTTTGTAATCAGAGGTGTGAGCAGAGGCTTGGATATCAATTATGCGGTTAAAAAGGTTCTTGATGTGAGCATCAGGGTCCAGGGCATTATATGAAGAGAGTAGGGGACCCCCTAAGAGCAATAGAGTGGTTGCTTCATGCTCATATAACATAGCAAAAGGGAGTACCCAGTGATACAATGTTCACTAATTCAATAGGCAAAGAGGGCAGGTATAGATACCAATTAGAAGTGTCTGAATAGATTAGCTTCTGCATGATGGAACCTAAAGTTGAATTAGAGTGTTCTACAGTCCCATTAATAGACGGGTTATAGGGAGCCAAGAAAGACTGGTGGGACCCTAAAGCCTCTACAACAGATGTTACTAGCCTTGCATTGAAGTTGGATCAATTATCTGATAGTAGTAATTGTGGGCAGCTGTGTCAATAGAATACATCCTTTAACAAGAAAGCAGCAGTAGTCTTGGCAGTGGTGTCCTTGGTAGGACAAGCTTCTATAAACCTACTGAAGTGGTCAACAGCAATCATGATGAAGCAAAAGCCTGAACATGAACAAGGAAGAGGCCCTACAGCGTTAATGCTGATTGTGTGAAACATGTGCTGAGGGGGAACTAGTTTGAACTCATGAGATGAAGCTCAGGGACGCTGTAACTGGCAGTTATGACAACTAATAATGTCATCAGGTATTAGCAGCCCAAGATTTTCCTAATAGCAAATCTTTTGAAGAAAATCATATGTCTTAGAAATTCCACCATGTCCAGTCTCTTTGTGTGCTTGGAGTACCAACAATAGGCAAAGACTGGGGCAAAAATATGGTAGGTACTGGTTGCAAACTTTCTTGAATAGTTAATTGTTGCAAATGAGGGTGTCTTCTGATAGTTTAGCCAGAGCCAGTCAAATCTCCTCAGTTTCACTCTCCCAAGCAGAAGGATATCAAATCAGCTCATAAAACTGGTCTGCCTCTGCAAGTGAAGGGCTAAAATAGGAACTTGTAATAGCCCATCTGCATTTTGATGTTGGATCCCAAGGCAATGCAATACTGTGAAGTCATATCCCTTAAAGCAAAGGGCTCACCTAGCTAAACATCCTTCAGGCTCCTTGAGTTGTTTTAACCACTTAAGAAAGGCGGGTCAGTAACTACAATGAAATGGGTGCCGTTGAATAACAGTGGAATTGATTAACAGCATACAGTACTGTGAGACACTCTTTCTCTGTAACACTTTAGTTCTTCTCATGCTTGTTGAGAACTTGAGACATATAAGCCATGGGGTGATCCACTCCCTCATTGTCTAGTTGGACAAGAATGGTCCCAATGGCTAGATTACTAGCACTAGAGTAGATGATAAACTCTTTATCATATTAGGGTATACCAGGATAGGAGTCTCTTTGAGTTTTTGCTTAAGGGTTTCACAGGCTTGTTGTTGGATGGTGGTCCATTCAAAGGGGAGATTGCGTAGTAACTGGACTAGGGGTTCACTAGTATCAGCAAAGTCAGGGATAAACTGCCTATAGTAACCCATCATGCCCAGAAAGCCCTGTACCTCACAAAAGTTGGTGGGCAGAAGCATCTTGTCAATAGCCTCAACCTTCTTGGTCATTGGTCAAATTCCAGTCTGAGTTAATTCATGGCCCAAGAATTCAAGATGCTCCTTGAAGAAAGCAAATTTAGACAGCTTCAGTTTGAGGCCATCTTCATAAATCTTAAGGAAGACTCCTTTCAGGTAAGACATGTGATCCGCAAAAGTTGCGCTAAAGAAAGTTATGCCATCCAATTACACCAAGACACAAGAGAGTTTTAGGTCACAGAGTATGGAATCCATGGCGCGCTGAAAGTTAGCAAGAGCGTTACATAGCCCTTGAGGCATGTATGTAGGCTCAAATAACCCCTCATAAGTAGTGATGACTGCATTTGTCCTATCTTTAGGGGAGAGATCAATTTGCCAATATCCAGATGCTAGATTCATGGCTGAAAAGAACTTTGAGACCCCAAGATGGTGAAGGGCACTGTCTATGCAAGGCAGAGGATATAAGTCTTTCTTAGTGAGGGAATTCAGGTGGCAGTAATCCATCACTATACAGTGTCCTCTGTCTTTCTTCTTTAGGATTAGCAAGGGAAAAGCCCATGGACTCTGCAAGGAAACAAGAAGCCCAGCATCTAGTAGTTGTTTGAGTTCCTTAGACACTTGAGCATCTTCCACTTGACTATGTTGGTAAGGTTTAGCTCAGAAGGGAGGTGCATCACCAGTATTAATCTGGTGAATGAATTCTTTAGCTAAGCCACAATCATTACTATCCTTAGAAAAGATGTTGGCAAACTGTCCTAACAAGTTGAGAGCATCTTTCTTATGAACTTGTGACAGCTGCAGAAAGTCTTGAGTGGTGAATAATGATAGGAAATCCTGTTTGACCTCAGATAGATTGAAGTCCTGGAATATGCCAAACAGGTGTAGAGAGAGAACATCAGGAGCATTCAGTAGCTTGCCATATACAACAACCTGAACTCTAGACAAGATATGTGAAAGGCTGTTAAATTAGCCACCAGCAGCTGGACTGGGTCTTTATGAGAGATATCTAGAATCTCAGGTCATAGATAAGGCTCATTGCTCCCTAAAAAGGGAGGAAAGTATAGCTCCAGGAAGGTGTGTTCAGGTAACTTTTAGGAGATCTGGGAGTCCATGATGACTTGAGAGCCAGGAGGGATGATTATGGCAGAAGTGTCCAGGTGTCAAATTCCTTCAGACGTAGGGGATGCCGTAGGATGATACTTCATGTTGGAAAAATGGGTAAGATACTTCAAGTTGAAGTCACTAGTCAGGTATTCTAAAACACACGGTTTGAGGCATTTTCCAGGGACTTTGATAGGTTCTTCAAAGATCAGAGAGGCCTCATACCCTAGAATAGAGAGGAAGCCATTCTTTAAGTTGATGATCTCATTATATTCACTAAGGAATTGGATACCAACTATAAGATCATACATCTCATTATCTAGAACTACAACAGGCGTTGCTAGGAGTAGTTTGACAAAACACATGGGAAGAGCAGAGTAAGCTCCTATAGCGTGAGTCATGGATAGCCCAGCTGTGCCATATGACTGGTGATAGTTAAGGTTGGGGGCGAGTTTGAGTTTCTTGACCAGCTTCAAGGAGACAACATTAACAGGAGACCCAGTGTCCAAGACAGCCTTGGTATTCAACTTTTGGATAGATATCTCTACACAAGTAGTAGTACAACCAAAGAGTGAGAGGACAGCCAGGATATCTTGGGCTTCTGCTTGTTCCTTGTCCCACTTTTTGATCATGCATCTTAAGCCTGGAAACTCCTTGTAGACAGTCTGAAGGGGAAGCAAGACTGAAACATTCTTGAAACAGCACCAGCTACTTCAGCAGCTACTTCAGAAGATTCTAAAAGCACAGGAGATCTCTTAGCTTGTGTAAAGTATGGACAAGAGACAACCTCCTTGGCTTCAGGAAGAGGCTTGGTAGTGATTGTAGTCTTCCCAGAGCGTAGTTTTTAAGGAACAGCAATGGTTTTGGGCACTGCTAGAACTGAATATCCATAGGCGCTGGAGTCTTCAGTATCCAAATCATCCATGCCTGAATTATTGGAGATGTCATGAAATAATAGCAGAATTGGGGAATGTTGTGAATTCAAATTCACTAGGGGTTACAATTGGCCTAGTGATTGATGGTTTGAAGAGTGACTCATGTGTAAGCCTTAGCTTTTGCTTTTGACTTGCTGAGTTCTCTTTACCCAAATATGGTTTGATGTCAATAACTGATCCTTTCAGATCCCTACCTGCCTCTCAATACTTGGGGTACCTCCACTTAGGCCATTATGATCCAACCTTTGGGTAAAAATTTGAATGTGCTTTCCTCCAATAAAATAAGTTCATTTTTGCTCATTGATTTTGACACTAAATCTTTGGCGCTCATCTTCCATTTTCTAGGAAGATATCTATTAATCATACCCAGATCAAACAGGGCTTAAGGCCAGAACCACAAGTCTTCCATATTTAAACTTTTGCCCAAGTTCTTTATTATGTCAAATTATAAAGTGCAACTTGACAAAATGGTGCTCACTAGAGGGACCACAAGCCCTTCATTCACACCTTTTGATACCGCCTTCATTGGTCCTACCTGCCCTCTTTCCGCTGGCAGTACCTCACCTACTATCTCTAGTCCTCTGCTGGAGGAGGACATCTCATATCCTCCTACCATCCTGTCTGCTGTGGTGATCTTTCCCCAGCCACACATCTCGCCTATCTCCATGGACACACCTACCTTTGATCAAGTAAAAGAAACTGTGCTTGCTCTGATGCAAGGTTTTTATGCTACTGGCACCATGAGCTCAAAGCTCAAACCCACATTTGGAAGCCCTGACTATTGCTTTATGATAGTAGAACAAGGACTAGCCAATTTTCATACTTCTTCCTTGGCAGCTACAGTAAACTTCCTTCAGCACTTTGTTCAGCCTGCACTTTTCCACTACCAGTTACTCCTGGATTTGCACTCCTTCCAATTGAACGCCATGCTGACTGCCTCCCACAACAATTACAAGCAGTTTGTGGCCTTTTTTCAGGGATTCAACCTGTGGGGGGTTCCTGAGAACTTGCGGGCAGACGGCCCGCGGGCCCAGCAGGGAGAGCCCACCACAAGATTGGGGCTAGCTTTACAATATAAGATAACAATTTTCTAAGGACTGCCCAAGGTCCGCTCGTAGGCACCATGGAATCAATCAATCCAGTGAGGGTGACATACATCACCCCAAATATCTGGGTGGAAGTGGATTCATCAGTGACAACAGATTCTTGCAGGCGGTTAGGCCGCGGGGTGTGGGGCAGCGTCATTGGAACCAAATATGCGGGCAGGAAATTATACTTGTTGCAGAGTAACAAAGGGGGCCGGATAATTTTGGTGCCTTCTCTGTATAGGACTTCTGTCTCTCTAGTTCTAGCTTCAGGGTTGTGGATTAGGATTTCCTCTAGAGTAAACTCTGAATACACTGTGTTAGGTGGGTACTCGGTGAAATGTACTGGGCCAAAGGGGGCTCCTGGTGGACAGTAAAGGTCAGGCGGTTGGCCCGCAGTTTCTTGGGTTGGGCAAGGGTGGGGCACGGGACTGCAAGACGTAGGCTGTAAATGAAGTAGAACTAATAACAAGTCTGGTATGATCTGGTTGAACCAAAGGTTCATGTCACTTTATTGCAAGAATGGCAATAGCATCTTCCTGGCAGTCCAGGGTATAAGTATGCCCCTCTGTCATGGCAAAACTTTCACAAATTTCCTTGGCCCAGGTTTTTCTGTTCACCTGGTCTTCCCAGTCTTTGGTGGCATCAATTGCAGGAGTTAATCCATTGAATGGCTCAAACTGAGAATGCTCAACTTTCCTAGTCAGGTTGTGGGATTGGTTGTCTCCAGGTGGCCCGCGTTCTATGGGAAGGTTCCCAGGTTTCTCTTCCGCCTGGGCCCAAGTTATCCCGGGATCTGTGGCTGGACCCACCCGCTGATTGGTCAAGTTGTCAGGAGCCTTTGGCGTGGGAGGCATTGCTGTAGGTGAATTTGATTTTCCAAGCTTCAAAGGATTCTCTGAAGTCAAATCCTGCTCTAGTTCAAGCCCAAAAAACTGCGGGCAGCTGGCCCTGCGGGCTGGCGGCCCGCGGGGAGCCAGGGTTTGAGTCTTGTAGTTGAGGCCTTTCAATGAGCATAGTTGATAACAGTTTGTAACTTGTGACACCTTGCAACAATGGGCCCATGATCTCCTCTTGTTGTTGTTAGCCAATCAGTGTGACTCCCTCCTGGTCCAACAGCATCTATAATCAACTGTAGATGTTATCCTTACCTCTCTCCCTACTTACATACAAGATCAACTATAAGCTTACAAAGTTGGTCAAGATGCTTAGCAAGAGTCCATCAAGATCAGTATCTCTTCACAGGAAACTGGCCTAGATAATCTCATCCAACAGATCAGCCAATTCTGTGGTCACTTGAACAACCAGATGGAAATATTGGAAGCTTCTGTCACTTCAGCCTCTTCCTTGTCAAAAGAGGCTGCCCAAGCTACACACACAGAATGGATAGCCAAACTCCAGATTCTCTGAGACTATGTTGAAGAGCGCTTCAAGTCTGAGAACTGTAAGTCAACTATTCCTCCTGCTAGAAATCCTAACTCTGAACTGAAGGAGATATGGAAAGCTATTTGTGAGCTCAAGGCAAAAACCTAACAACAGACTACTGCTGCTTATTCCCCCTCCTCTTACTCCTGATTCACAAGTGACAGTATTGATTGGATAAATGGCCAGTCTTCAAGAAGAAGTTGAGGCTTTGCAAGCGGCTGTGGCTACATCTGTTGCCCCTCCACCTCATACATAAGAGGAAAGCTGTTGTCCTAGGAAGGAAGGAGAACCACAAATTAAGTGTGCTATTCTTCTGGCGTATTTAAAACAAGATATCAATGTGACCTCCCATAACTATGAGGCCCTTGAATCTGAACTACAAAAGATGAACAAACTTACCAAGAATATGAATGAACATTTCTCTCCTCTCATTATGAAGGTACAGGAGTTGTTCACACAAATTGCTGGTGTCTGTGCTACTGCATCAGTACAGTAAATTCAGATATATGATGCCCTCAAAGTGTCCATTGCCTCTAGAGATGCCAGGGTTCAGCAAGCAACCACTCTCAATACCTTGAAAGAGAGTGTACACCAATTGTGGACAATGTAACCACCTGTTGAGAGTGAGGCTGAGTTCATTCACAAGGTCCATGTTCTCAACTCCAACTTTCAATATAGTTTCAATGGGTCTGCCAACACTTGTGTTGATCCTAATTTTAAGCTGTTCTTTAAACAGGTGTTTGATCCCAAGACCTTGATAATTACTGCTTTCCTCACTATCTATGAGACAGCCATGTGTCAGGCGTCTGAAAAGCTAAAAAAGGAACATATCTTGACTTGTCTCCATCCTACATACCAAGAAGAGGTGGTTCCCAAACTAGTCAGCATCACTACTTGGGCCCATATAAAGAAGATGTTGATCAAAGAGTTTGGAGGGGACTTGAGTTTATAAGTCAAGAAAGATGCCTTTATGCACATTTCCTTCAAGCCCAAGGAAACTATTTGTGGGGTTCCTGTCCACCAGTCCCTAAAGTGTGTCCTGGGTCATAGCCAGTGTTGTAACTGTGCTGTTTTAAAAGAGTTACAAGGGGAAAAATATTTAGAAGCTAGATAATAATCTTTATTGTAAGATAGTGATTATATAGTTGTGGTGAATTAATGGGTAACAGGAACATGATTGGTGATCACACGGTTGGATGAAAGAAGGGGGTGGCTTGATCCTGGCAATGAGTCAAGCGCCAAAACAAAGTATCCACCATAAGTGATCATCATCTGTTCATGTTGTTGGATTTGGTAATTTGAGTTGACTCCCTAGTCTGGCTTCAAGTGACTGGATAACTGAATTGCAGGTCACAAACCTGCTTGGTTGGAACCTTGCTGGCGGGTCAAGCCTGCAGATTTGACACCAGGGACCAGCTGGAAGGGGTTTCATTCTCTAGTAAGGAAAAATTTATCTCAGAAATATGTATAGGGGTCAAATGGGCTTTTATTCACTCTCAGAAGGAAGATCCCCTTAGAAACCTTCTGGTATATGGCCTGGGGGTCAAGGAAACAATATGGGTTTGCCAATACTGGGAGTTCTCCAACAATATCTTGGACTCCTTGTACTTAGTCTTGGACTCCTGCGCTTTTCTTAGGATCCAGCTCCTTATTCTTAGGCTCCTGATCCATTATCTTGGGCCTCAGATCTCTGTATATCTTTAGTGGCCTTGGTATTCCACTTATATCAGTCCAACCAAGCTCCTGCTGGTGATTAAAAGGCTTCCAAAAACCTATTGACAGAAACTCAAAAGGCCTGGGAAAGACTATGTAACTTTCCAGCCAGCCACTTTCTTATAGTGTTTTTTTCCCAACGGTTCTGCCTTCAAAATGCCTTTCTTCAGAAGCTTAAACCATAGCCGCTCACTTTTTGCTATAATAACTTAAGCTTACATACTTACTTTCTCAAAAACTTAAAGTATTAATTCACTATTTCTTCACTTATACTTTAAGCTTTTGGCTTCCAACCAATCATTTTCATCAAGAAACCTTCCAGAACTCAACCAATGAATGCAGAGCGCAGAAATAGACCATCTTTGAAGTTCCACTGGGATCCAACTAAGAAATCAATTTCCATCACTCAAACCCCTCAAATTGACAACTCTTTGCGCACCAAAGCGTTAATTGGCTCACTATTCCAGCACCAGTCTTCTCTGCATTCAACCTAAACTAATTCAAATACTAGAATACTATTTAAATTATTCTTTTTGGACCTCTTCAACGTTTTTCCCATATATTTACAAATCTTGTAAAATCCAAGGAAAACGTCCCACCAAAACAACTTTGTATCTAGCTCTCATAGCAAAATACCTTCATCTATCCTAGGAACTTAATAAATACATTTTTTACCCACACTTCTATCCACATTACTTCTTGAGTTTACAACTAAACCAAGGCAAAACATTCCGCATTTTACCACTTTGGCAAATCAATTCAGCAAAATCTTGGCTCATTTCTCTGGATCAACAGTTCTTCATCATCATCTTGTGATCCTTCAGCCAGATTCTGTATCATTATCAGCTAATACTGCATCATGATCTTCAACCACATCTTCCAGCTCTTCAGCTTAACCAGAAATCAGTCCATCTTAGACAACAAACAGCTCATCTTAGTCTCTAAACAGTTCATTCCAGCCTTCCAACAGCTTATCAGTTCTCTGGCTACTCCTTTATCATGACCAGCTACTCCTGAATCATGATCTCTGAGCCCTTCAACTTATCCTAACTAGGAACCAGCTTGGTTCCACCTGCATAATGAACCCTTTTTGGTTCCAAAATTCAATATTAACCAACAGTTCCTCAACTAGTCTTCACTGTGATCAAACAGTCCTTCTTACTAGTCTTCTCTGCTGATTCCGTGAACCACCTTGATTCTTTATCTCAGTCCCTGTTACCAGAACCTGTAGACCCAGGTATGAGTCTACATTAAACCTGCGTTTGACTGGGCCCTTGCAAGTGGTACTCCACTTAGGCCATTCAACCATAGATCAACGTCTATGCGTTGTTTTTACTCACCCAGGTGATTAAATCTGGGCTTTCAGTCGCAAAGGAATCAGCTTTACTTCCCAGAGGCCTGATCACACCAAGTTCTGTAGCTGCTTCCCCAAGCAAACCGCCTTGGTGACACCTCTGAGCAAATCTATGCCCTCCAATGCTCACTATGGGTTTTCCCCAAAGCTCCCATAGGGGCATAAACAAGGACATCCCACCAATCTGTTAGGTAGGATGCTTGCTCACAGACCTCATGTAAGAGTATCAGAGTATGTAGAGCCCTCAGAGCTCTTCTCCTCCCTGGCAGCCTGTACTACCCACCAGGGGTCCAAAACTTACAGTCCTTGTAGGTGTCCCCTACTATACTGGCACAAATTTCTACCCTGGCAGCCTGCGTTACCCGCCAGGGTCTAAACATTCTCCAGCCTGAGCAGCAAATAATACCCATCAGGATGGATCACTCCCCACCCCAAACAGACAAAGTTCCCTGCTGGGTGAAGACCTCTAGCCCACAGCAGACAATATTTTCTTCTGGATGGAGACAACATCTGCCTCTAGTAGTCTTTACACCTACTAGCTAGGCCTTACCTTCCCTAGTAGCCATCATTCCCTACTAGGCCTCTACCTTCAACAAACAATCAAACTTTTACTTGGCCAACATTAGCCCCGCCTGCAAACCACCAAACATGTGGACCGTCACACTCTTACTGAATTTTCAAATTTCTTTTACTTGGAGGGCCAACAACTTATCACTAGTTGTCAGCTCACTATAAAGTAAGTGTACAAAACCTGCATCAATGCCCTTAAAGTCAATTAGCTCCTATGTTTGCACTTTAAGGCTCATAAGCTAATGCTGTCTTCAACAAAGGGAATCACAAACCTCCTGCAAGATAGGGATCTGACACATATAGTAGTTTTAAAATCTATGGCAACAACCAAAAATACTTCATGTTTAAACAAAAAGATTTCAGATTTAAGCAAACCTCAAGTTGGGAAAGATTCAATAATCAAATAATTTAAATGTTTTTGGTGAACAGACAAAATGTCAAACAATAAATAAAATTTCACTAGAACATTATACAAAATTATATCAAACATCAAGCGGTGTAGTTCAAACCAAGACAAAATGGACTGGTACGTTAAGTGAAATGGATGGATGCTGTTTCAGAATATATTATAATCCAATTAGGATTCATACAAGCCATCAACAGAAGGACTAAAATGAAATAAAATTAGATCAATCTAGAAGCAAGATTTCACAAAAACATAACAAAATGAAGTCACACAGTATGTGTAGTATGTGCAGCCTACAATAGAAAAATAACATCTTAACAGCCAACCAACAGCTATCCAATTTAGGAACAGAGACATTTTTATTCATTTCTGTGGCTCCTGATTTGTGCAAAATGGGGTTGAGAACTTTCAAATTTGGACTTGTGATTACAATAAAAATAAATCATAAAATTTTAAACTTCTAGTTTTAGTGTTTTTATCCTAGGTTTTTTACAATAGTTTTTAACAACAACATTTTTGACAGCACTAGAAAACAAGCAGCAGCAGCCAAGGCAGCTATGGTGGAGGTGAGGCTCAGAACGTGGAGGCACCTATTTACACCCAGGTCTTTGATGTGGATAACAAGGAAGCTGACCTTTACTGGGCCCCAACCCCTATGGGGTTGACTTGTTCAGTAGTCACCTAGTGTCCTTCTCTGCCCCGCCCCTTTCCCAACACTGCACAAGCTGCCAACCAACAAGCCAATCAGAATAGCAATCCTGATTTGGAACAACTTCCTGCCATCAGCCAACCTGCCCCCCTCAGCCAATCAGGCTTCAGCTCCTGCGGCCCAGTGCCCCAAACGCAGAATAATCACTGCCCAAATCCTCCAAGAAATTGTGGCACTCAACCTGTGTGGTCTGTCCTGGGACCAGTTGCTGCCCAATTGCAATTTACCTTAGCTACCATCATATGGGAATTAAACAACATCATGAAAAGGGAGACTGGATTGGGACAGCCAAGAAGCCAAAAAAGGCTCAAGAGTCCCAGATCAGCAAGGCATACCCAATCATGCTTAATCTCCTGCAGCAGGACACCAAACTTCCCCTGACCCAGGTCCAGAAACAACTTGCACACCATGGTATCTGGGTTTCTGAGTGCATGGTGCAGCTTTGGATGCATGAGAAAGTGGCTTTGGTCCAGGTACTGACCAACTGCAACAGGGACCAATGGGAAGGCAGCAAGGATTCCCTATATGATCATGCCATTAAGTCCACTCTGGTCCAATGCGTGACAAGTCTATCCAATGACATCATGTTTATATCATATCAAAAGCTATAAATAGCTTTTGATGATTTTGGTGAGCAAGGAAAAGCTACCACCAAGGATGAAAGGAAGAAGGTGAAGAGGGGGACTTTCATTGGTGTGTTTCTGGCTGTTTTGGCAAAGAGTTTGTCTACTATTGAAAAATCCCTATTTCATCAATGGCTACAAGTACAGCCATATTGTTGGAAAATTTCTCAACTCATAGGATATCTCAAATTCCAGCTACCAGGGTTTCCTGAGCCACCAGATGGAGGGTATCTCCAACTCCCTCAAGGCCATTCAAGGACGTGGGCACCAGGCCTCTGTGTATCCAGCCGGCCATACAGACATCCATCTGACTGATGTAGTGCTCTTCAATATTAGAGACACAGTCCATTAGTGCTGCCTTTGGGTGTTCAATTGTTGTGATCTGAGGCGCGGCACAGAATCACAACAGGAAATCCTAACCTTTGGATTGGATTTGTACTAAGTATTGGTTAGAATGGCAGGAAAGGCTATGCAATTACCTTGAAGTGCTAAACAAATAATATCTACTAGATATGGCTAGAGAGGCGCCAAAGTACGTGGAGACACAAAGACAAAAATGTGAATAGAACTTAATTTTATTGAAAAATAGAAAATGTATTATATAGTGGTTTATGATACCCCAAAACAATGCCAGGACGGTAGGATCACTTGCCATAAGCATGAGTGGGGCAATTAAGTTGCGCATGATCATGAAACTGAACAATTGTACTTCCTGA
>QTSX02001034.1:0-63916 GCA_014839935.2 Entomophthora muscae | reverse complement strand
ATTCATTAAGTTATTGAATTCTTGCATGACAGATAGCCTGGGTAAATTGCAATTGGCTAGCAATCTGTTCCAAGGACAGACCCTGCAAGTTCAGCGACCACAAAATTTCCTGAAGAATATGAGCAGTAATTATTCTGTGTTTGGGGCGCTGGGGGGGAGCTGAAGCCTAATTGGCTGTAGGGGGGAGGAAGTTGTTCCAAATCAAGGTTGTCATCCTGATTGGTTGGTTGATGGGCAGATTATGTGGGGGTGGGTACAGGAGCAGGGGCAGGGGCAGAGCTAGACATTGTGTGACTACTGAACAAGTCAAAGCCATAGGAATCGGTGGTCAGGTACAGGTCAGCTTCTTGTTACCCGCCTCAAAGGCTTGGGTGTAAGCAGGTGCCTCCACATTCTGAGCCTTGCCTCTATTAAAGCTGGATTGGCTGCTGCTGGCTTGGCTGCTTGTGCCGTTGAAGATGTTGCTAGTAAAAACCATTGTAAAAAACCTAGGATAAAATCACTAAAAGTAGAAATTTTAACATTTAATGATTTATTTTTTATTGTAATCTCGAGCCCATATTTGGAAGGTTCTCAAAACCATTTCATACAGATCAGGATCCATGAAAATGAATAAAATGTCTCTGTCCCTAAATTAGATAGCTGTTGATTGGCTGTTAAACTGTTATTTTTCTATTTTAGGCTGCTTATACTACACATCTTGTGTGAGTTCATTTTGTTTTTTGCTTGTGGAATCTTGCTTCTAGATTGCTCAAATTTTGTTTCATTTTGGTCCTTCTGTTGGTGCCTCATGGGAATCCTAATTGGATTATAATATATTCTGGAACAGCATCCATCCATTTCACTTGTTGTGTCAGTTTATTTTGTTTGTGGTTTGAACTACACCACTTGATGTTTGATATAATTTTGTATAATGGGCTAGTGAAATTTTGTTTTTTGTTTGACAGTTCATTTATTAACTAAAATTTTATAAATTAATTGAATCCTGAACCTTGCGCAATTTGGATTTTGTTCAAATCTGAAATCATTTTGTTTAAATCTGAAGTATTTTTGGTTGTTGCCATAGCTTTTAAAACTAATGTATAAACATTAGTTTAAAGTAAGAGATGGTTGGCTTGGACATTTAGAATTGATCTATCCCAAAGTAAAATAATAAAACATTCCACTTGGATGCATCACCTGATCCAAGTGGCTGCATATTGTTTCAGAGTAAACCTTGCTTGACACAGCTTCATCCCAAAAGAACATCAGTGGAGTAAACTAACTATGATAAAATTATGTTTCCATATGATGATTTTCATGAAATTTAGAGGACGTAGATCAATTTTTCAGATGATTCCAATCAAAATGGTACCAAACATGATAGCTCTAACTGCTTCTCTAGATGCCGAGATATATAGTTAAGTACTGCCTGCAATCGGGTTCAGGTCATAATCAAAGGCTCAGACTCGATTTGATATTATCTAAATTTACTTTTAATACACACTAAAAAACTAAAATCAATATATCTCAGTGAATACTAAGCCAATTTTGATGGTTGATAGCTTATTTTAAAGCTGCAGATCAGCTCTACATTTTGAAGGGATTTAAAAAACCAAATGCTAAATTTTAAAATAGTTAGTTTAGCCTTACTAAACTTAATAGTGATACTACACTTATTTAGGTTTAGTTTTTATTTATACTTGAAATATACAAATTTAAATTTAAATAAATATAATTGAAATTACCTTTTAATAAAGCAATTAAATAAAATTTTAATCAAACATGTGATAAGTACTCCAAGCCTAAAAAATACAATAAAATATATTTAATTGATTTATTAAATTTAATTTTAATTCTGTCCTTGGACGGGGCAACTATCCAATTGCTATGATATTATTGAGCTGAATTATTCAGGCTTATTATTAACCCATATGAGTTTAATATAGGTGTAAGATGTAAGATTGCTGACAATAGTTTGGAAGTCACCCCCAAATACCATTAGAGTTTCAATTTGAATTTCCAAGGTTAAAAAACTCATCCATATCAAGTTTGCCAAAGTTAACCCAGTTTTATATAAGCTACATTTTCAGGAAAGATCCTTTTATTTAAAGAGGTGAGTCTACAAAGCTCATAATTTTTATCATAAAGCTATGGTTTCTAGCATTTTATCCAGATAATAAAATTTCCAGTTTTTTTAATTAATTCAAAAATAACCCGCTCTCGATTTCTGTCACCCTAAAGATGTTTTTTATTGATAAATTTCTTTGAAACTAAATTGACTGAAACTAACCTGATAAGATGTCTTCCGACGATTCCTCTGACCATGAAGCAGATAATGAGAATCCTGAATTTTTTGACCCCACTCAGCATAAATTTAAAAAGCAATCTAAAGAGCAAGCTTGGTTGGGTGATTTCGGTGACTATGAAGAAGAAAATACAAGTTACAATAAAAAGAAAAGAAACTATACTGAGTAAGGAGTTAATTATTCCTTTTATTAATTCCATGGTTAGCAAGCTAAACTTTGTTCCTTCCTCTTCAAATGTTAAAGATACAGCAGAAGCATCAGATGAATCAGAAGGGGAAGCTCAGCCTAGGAATATGGAGGAGGAGGAAGATTATGACGATGCTCCCTCTTTTCGAGGATTTCAGCAAGCTGCGCCTGCAGTGGACTCTGAAGTTACTACTAAATCTTGCCCTATTTCTAAGGCCCAAGGATTTTCATTTACTCCTATCATAAAAAAACCTCCTATAAAACATCAGCCGGTGAAACCTTTGCCCAAAGACTATGCCTCATTCCTGAACAACCCTCAGGGTAACAAAATTATGAAAATGATGGAAAAGATGGGGTTCCAAGAGGTACCTATATTTAACGTATTTAAAATTGATTGTTGCAGGGACGAGGGCTTGGGCCTGATGGAAAAGGAAGGGTGGAGCCAATTCAGGTTCAGCTTCGAGGGAAACAGTCGGGTATTGGGTTTGGCTCTAAAGAAAAGCCTGAAGTCAAATCAGCCTCTGAAAGGTAACAATATATTGAATGCTGATCCTAATATTAGTGAGGATGAAGATCTTGGCCTTGGTCAGCTTCCCAAAAAGCCCAACCGTTCTAAGATCCAGTATCAGTCGCTCGATGAAGCTGTGGCTCGGGTTGAACAAGCAATGCCCAAAGAGCTTGGGGCTGTAAGCGAAATGAGTGGGCCATCAGCCTTGACTGAAGATGTTCGCTTGGTGGTGGACTTATCTAGAGAAAGCCTTCTCCACCTTGAACAGAATATGAAGACCATGAACCTGCAGAGACAACAAGCTATTCAAGAGCAGGAATCTCTACAACCTCTTTTGGATCGAGCAACTCAAGAGCAATCCTTACTCAAATCTTTAGTTGAGCTCTGTACTCGGCTTGAGCTTGTCTCCCTTGATCAAAACATAGACTTTGTTGCTCTGCGTCCCCATTTAACTATACTCGAGGAGCAGCGCCGCCAAGTCCAAGGAAACCCTCTGTTTAGCTTTATCAATTCGCGATTACAGGAAATAGCTGTCAGCCTTGTGTCGCCTCAAGTAGGCAGTTTCCTCGATTGATACTTAATTATAGTTTGCTAGATTACTTGATGCTTGGGATATAGAGGCTGAGCCTATCCTCATGGTCGACTTTTTCGCTGAGTGGGCCAGCCTTTTCGTTCCAACTCGAGAAGCTGATTATGATGCCTATGAGGAGACCAGGTATTTGCATGCTTTTATTAGCTAATCCATAGAAACATGCTTCCATACGATGCTTTATTGTATTCTATGTGGTATCCAAAAGTTAAAGCGTTTATAGAGTAAGCACAAAGCACGTATTGTATTAAACAATAGGAATGATTGGGATCCTTCGATTTCCGACGCCGCTCTTACACTTATGCAGGGCTGGGCTCCTCTGCTTCCATCATTCTTGATGCATAGTTTGATTGAACAGTACGTGGTACCTAAGCTTTTGGCTTCTCTTGAAGCCTGGGACCCCCACAAAACACCCATTTCCTTTCATTTTTGCTTTCATCCCTGGCTTCCAATTCTTGTTGATGGACTTGACGCTTTGCGCCCTACCATTCGGGCTAAGCTGTCCGCAATAGTTCGTGACTTGGATCATTTCCCTCCAGAAGTTGACCTGTTTGCTGACTACATCAAACCTTGGCTGCCGGTAAGTTCAAATGATAAGTTTTGCTAATATTTCAGATTCTTTCCGAAAAAGATAGAATCAAGCTTATCGATCGTACTGCTTTTGCAAAACTGCAGTATGTGCTGTCATCCCGCTTGATTATTGATCCCAGTAAACAAGTCTTAGGTAAGCATTCCATGATCTTCTTAACCTTCAGACCATTTCTCAAGAGCCATGTATTGGAGCGCTGCTATGCCACCGCAGCAGTTTGGGGAGCTTCTCTCGACGTCCTTTTTCCCCAATTTCATGCAGGTTCTTGCTCATTGGCTCACACTCAATCCTCCTATCACAGATGTCATGCAATGGTTTATCGCTCCCCTTTCTTTATCTAACATTTAGGTACACTTTCTGGAAGTCTCTATTGCCTCAAGAAGTGGTTAACACCCCACAAGTTGAAAAATGCTTGCGAAGCTTTTTAGTCCAAGTGAATTCTCACATGGATGCCAGTGAAGCTGCCGGTTGATTTCTACTACCTGTATTTAATCCCTTTAGCATTGCTATCAGTTAAATTGATTTCAAATTGTAAAATCTTCTTTGTCAAACTATAAGCTTGTTTTAAAACAACGTGCCAAAGTTATGAGCACTGGTGAATTTATTTCTCTGTGGTCGTTACCAAATTCAAATTACTTTCGTTTCAGGATGTACCATTAGGAGTGCACCACCACTTCCTTCCTGTTTGTGATTCGGGTCCCAGGGTCCAAATCTCAGACATTAATAGAGTTAAACATGTTTTTAATAAACTTGGATTTGTGTCACTTACAGAATTAAAGATATTATAAATATACTCAATGTGAATAATAAACCAAATCCTATAGCTAATAGTTAAAAATATTCAATTCACTCAAGCAAATAAAACACTACAGTGGTTTTATAACTTGTAGAGATAAGCCAAAATATACTGGCCTAAAACAAAAATCAGTTCAGTCCAGAACAAAAGTGCAATGGTTCCACTTGAAAGTCAATTGTACACAGCCAGATCAGTGCCCATTCAGGGACCAGATCACAATAACAGTCAATCACATACCGAAATAAAACTGAACGTTCAATCCCTAAAGTACGACAGCAGGCAAAAGAAACCCAGATTCAAAACTAAACATGTCACATTCTAGATGTAGCTGAAGTTGACCGATTCACTAGTCAGTCAGCAAATACACTAAAACCAAAGAACAGAATTGGGCCAGTCACAAAAGTGATATCTTCAGATACAGGATGTCCCATCTCTGACTATCCAGATTGTTCTCATGGCTCAGATTAAAAAGCGAGGTTCAAGAGCAAATCCACCAGAATCTATTCAGGAAACTACAGCATCAGCTTCAAATTAGGTGCTTCTAAATTTACCAGCTATATCTGAGAGAATGTCTCAAATAGCAACACACACTCAAACAAGATCAGTTTTCTAGGAATACTTTGCTTTTCTGTTTTCACCAGAATTTCTATCGCTTTTTTGCTCAAGATGGCTTAAACTAGTGACAAGAACTTTGATATTGTGGAGGAGCAGTACCAGGAACATTTCAAGCCCAGATTTCTGAGCAAGGGAGCACAATTGCTATGTAGCCTTATGTACCACCAATTCAACTTAAGTTGTGAGGAGGATGAGCTGTATGTTTTTGCCAGGAACATCACTGGGTTTGTTTTTTGATAGCTGATATGGGGTACCCTAAAACCAGGCTCAACCTGAGCCTGTTGTTGCAACCGAGTTTCTAGGCTTGCCCGCTAACATATCTTACGATACACAGGGGGCGCTTGATGAGTCGCCCCTTGACGTATCTAATGTTATGGATTAATCTGATGGCAATGTCAAATGGCGGGTACTTCATCCTAATTAGGGGTGTTGCCAATTTGACCTGTTGATCCCCGCACAAGTTATTCCTCAGCTCTGAACCTTACATGGAACTTCCCACTATGCCATCTCCTTGTGGCCTTGTGGCTTTCCCCATATGATATATTAATCACAATATTCTACAATAAACGACACCTTATTCTTATTATTCTGTCCTTTCTATTAGACTGTTGTCTTCCCCAATTCCAAGTACTGAACCCTCATTGGTTCAGTTGCAACACTATGCCACATCCAGAAGCCTGACAACCATGGCCCCTTCAACCTCAATTCAACCATATTGTGGCAATTCAGGCCAATCAAACCAGGCCAAACCTAATCTTGGTACCAGTATGGAAAGTGTCCCCCTAAGCAACAACTGAGGGCAAGCTTCTTTGGTTGAAAGTGCAGATATCAAAAATTGGACCCCCTAAAAGTGCAAAAATCAAAACACTATGTAGTTATAAAGATTGATTTTCCAGAGGTTAACTTTGAAGCCAAAAGCATACAGTTTCAATATCTAGTTATAAGTTTTAAAGCTTCTACTTGACTAAAGAGATTCCCAGGAGCTCATTTCTGCAATAACAACCATATACTAGATAATAAGAAGGTGCTTAAATTAGCTGTTACTTAAAAAGAATATTTTATGGGTTTAAAAGCAGAATTACAATAGGACTTACATGTAGCTATATTTTATTGAATACAAAATATGAAACTAAACAAAAAAACTACCTTAAAATTTATTTAAAAAGTTAATTGCTTTGATTTTACAGCATAAAATCAAAAGAAAGTTAAAGGCAATGTAAATGTCAGGATACCAAGAGTACCGTGGAGCTCCAGTAGGTGAGGGAGGGGCGGAAGCAGGTACGGGCATGGCCCACCAGATGATGGGACCCAACTTTACCAGCTAGGAGAGGGCCTTCCCAGCCTTATCCCATGGTCCAGTTTCTAACAAGGCAGAATCAATCAACCCAGTGAGTGCCAGGTACACACTCCCAGGAATTGACTACTCTGGTCAGTGACATCAGAAGTGGTAGAGGTTGAGATGGTTGGTTTGGGTGTCAAGGGTGATTTCATTGGGACCAGGTAGGCGGAAGGACTGTTGTATTTCCCATATAATATCAAAGGATATATTATAATTTCCTTGCCACCACAGAAAATTTGGTAGGGGTCTTTGGGAGCGTTTGGGCGGGTGTACCACTGCAAGTCTTCTAAATTCCAGGGTTCATGGTCAGGTTGGGGGGATACTCTGTGAAATGTACAGGACCAAACAGAGCGCCAGGAGACAGTAATAATAAGGTGCTTCTGGGTCTCTAGATAGTGCTTTATGTTTAACTCCTGAGGTAGAGTTCTGGTATCTGGGCAATTGAAGATGGAAGAGTATCAGAAATAAGTAAGAAAATAGGTCAGTGAACCAAAGGTTCATAACAACTTTATTTGTTAAGGATGACAATACAGAATCTCACAGGTGTTCTTGACTTATATATTCACTCACATGCAGGTGCCTCTGGGCATTCTTCTTGTCCTTCTGGATGGCATGGTTGGGCATCCCAACTTCTGTTGTCTGGTTAGCTGTCATGTCATTATTTTTAGGGTCTTCAGGGACAGCTGTTTGGCCTGCTAATGACCTATCTTTGCTTGGCTGGCTATTGGCTGGGGCAAGGTTGGTTCCAGGTGACATGGGATCATTTCAAATTCAATTGCTTGATTTGGGCTGGCCTGAAAAGCATTCCTGAGGCTGGGAAACTTGATTGAAAAAGGGGTTCCAATTGGGAACCCCAAATTACTAAATGGAGTATGGGCTTGAACCGGGAGCCTTGGGCAGCTAAATTTAGCCTGCACAGACCCAGCCAAACCCACCAAGGATTGGGGGCAGCTTTTGGGACCAGGACTGGTCCTGCAGCTGCTGATAGGGTGAGAATGATTCCCACACCTGGCTATTTTCTTTTCAAAGCAAATCTAGGTGCAGGCAAATCCCTCCCACCCACTCTTCCCGCCTGGTGGCTGGGTGGGGTTTGAATTCCTGCCCAGGGATTTGAATTTTTTACTTTTTTAACAGTAAATTTTTATTTAGATTATCAGAAAACTTTTTCAAATCTTCAAGATGCAAAATCCATCTGAAAGAGTTATAGGGGAGAAGGAAACATTTTTGTGACTATCTCAAAGCTGTTGAGAACTTTGGTGCTCTGGAAAACACTTTAACACCCATCTAGAAGCTCCTGGTAGAGGGTGTCATTGGTTGCCTGATCAACTTTGAGTTTGTTGGTCAGGACATTGAACTTGGGTTCCTTCACCCTAAAATATTTGGAAAACTTATTATACCAGCTTTCCATGGAGGAAGTAGTCTTCATGTCTTACTCTTAACAAGATTGAACCAGTTTTATTCACTTTTGTTTTCATTCCTGCCATGGATTCTACTCTAAAGTTTTCTAATTCATTGGCACTCAAAGTGTCAGGATTTCTGGATATTGGCTAATTAACAGATTCAACAAAATAACACAGGCCAGTGAGAAACCACTCTTAGGAATGGTTTCAACAAATTAATGTGGGCTGCGGGTTTGTGAAATCAATGAATTCAAATGATCAAATCATATCCTGGCATTTGCAAAATCCCTATTACTAACCAATAGTGAAACATGCAGATACTGTGCAATTAATTAGTCCACCTCAACAACCACCTCAAACATTCTTTTCATAATAATTACTATTCTAAACTTTAATTACATTCTAGAACAAGGACTATCATATTGACCATAATCTGAAACACTTCTAGAAGAGCCAAAATAGACTGGATCATCAGGTCAAATACTCTAAGATAAAAGGCTTTGAGCCTATTGTATTAGAGTAGCTCTGATTAAGTAAAGAATCATCTCCACCAACTAGTAGCCAGCCAGGCTAGCTAGCTAGCCATCTGGAACGTGGTCCAGATTCACAGCTACTCTGCTCATATTGAGGGATAGTTGCACAGTTTCAGAAAGGATACTGATCTGTGGAAGTTGTCAAATGAGCTTCCGTCACAACCCGCACACACTCAAGGTTGGGCCAGAGCTAACTCAGATAAGCGTGGGCAGCCGGGCCAGCCTCAATTTCAGTTGTCTAATAAATAGTTGATATTTTGAACCCTTTCCCTAATTTAATTCTAATTAAGTGAAGAGCAAAAGATCATACTGTTGCCATACAGTATTAAACCCTATAGTAAATTATAGATACAACAACATATGAACATATATCCATAAGTAGGAAGAACTGTCCCAAATCCTTTGGGCCTTGGGCCCTGTCAGACTTGCTACTTCTGATGACAACAAAATATTCCAGGCCAAAGGTTATGCAAAGTCACAGGTTCTCTGTACTTTCCTAATGTTAGAAGACTAGGATATCATCTGGCAGATGATAAAATACCATGGTCTGCAATTTTCTGACACAAAGTAATCAACAAATAGAGAAAATATAGCTGCATTGTTCTCCACATACTTGGTCTTCTTAAAAGTCTCTTATATCTTGCTGGAGACCTCCTTTATCACCAAGGCAATGACAAAAAGAATTTAGAGGCCACCTTGGGCTCCTGGAATGTGGATCTAGTAACTAGTCTGTTGAGCTCAGTGAAGCTCTGGAGCTTCCTTCTAAGTCATTGCCTAAAGTGAAATAAGCAGTCATGAGGCTTGCTCTTAAACAAACTTTTGAAGGTAACAGTTTGAGCAGGCTCAAAGTCAACAAGGAGGTGAGTATGATAAGAATCTGATATCTCCTTGTCATCAGTCTGGATAGAGAATTTTTGATTTCTTCTTGGGGGTAGAAGTGGGAGCATCAGTGGGGGAAAGGAGATCCAATTTCCCCTTTATAATCTCCAAGGCATGAGTATAATCATCCTCATTTAGTCCAGACATCATAAAGTACACCATCGGCAGAACCTCATCACCATAATTTCCATAGATGCACCAGAGCTGGAGAAATATCTTGAGGCATAATGTGAAGTCTGAAGCTTTTGGGTAAATTATTATAAGCTAAGGCCTTTAAACCCAAAATACTTATATTAGTTAAATATAAAAATATAGGCAAGGTCTGCAAGAGTGACTAAATTAAGGTGCCTAGTAATTTATACAAAGTAAAATAGGGACTAAGGCAGTTTATTAATCCTAAAAACATGAAATAAAGACCAGTATTCACAATAGTAGATTGGGTTAATAACTCTACTTCAAGGTCAGAGTATTGATCTGATATTTTTTGGTGGAGTAAAGCTATTAACAATTAAGTTCTAAGTGTCACTAAAAAAACTACTTACATTCTGAAAAAGATAGTCAAAGGGAATCATAAAGCTAAGAACTAAAAGATTTATAAGAAGTGTGAAAGTAAAATTTAAAATGAAAGGAACAGCAAGTCATAAAGCCTGACAAGTACCTTTGAAGGTGTAAGTCAAACAATCTCAACTTGGGATTTAGACTGAAGAAAACAAGCTATTTATTGTTTCTTAGTTATTGAGATAAAATAAAAGAGTAAATAGCTATCCATAATTGGATGGGGTAAGTTATCATGATTATTAACTTGAAAAAATTATATGAGACAGCCAGGAGCAAAGAAGAAGCAAGAACAGATCAAGAATAGCCTTAGATTAGGCAAAAACAAACAAAAAAGAAGAAAACCCCAGTTAAAGCCTTATTATGTGACTTGTGTTTAAAAGTAAAAGTAAGGTTTGGAATCTTAAATTTAACTTCCCAGCGTATAGGTTCTGGGTTTGAAACCTGCGGGATGAAAAGTAAGTTCTGGAGTAATCTTTAAGTCAATTTTTAAGATTAAAAATCTGAAAAGAGAAGGGAAAGAATAAAATGATGCAGAATAAAAATATTGCACCAAATATGATTATGTTGAAAAGAGAAGATGACCAATATAAGAAATCCAAACTTAATAATAGCAACAAATGAAAAGAGATTCTGACACATAATGAGAAGGTCCCATTAACTAACCAGATGTTGGCTGTCATTAATCTCTTAAGGTTCTCATGAGCTGCATATCATATTGTTCTCTTATGTTCATCAGAACCATCATCATGAAGGATTAATTTTTTGTTCTTAGAGTTGACTTTAAGCTCATTGGAGGTATCCAGTTCCAGGAGGGAGGTGGCACTTCTGCCCACATTGCCAGACTTATGGTGATTATCACTCATATACTTTTTAGAGGGATCCAAAAGTTCTAACAGCTATCTGATAGAAACTAGTCAAGTTTTGAAGGTCCCTAATGACTATATCCTTGGATATAAAGCCCCTGTTGAAAGGCTTCCTCTGGTGCAGTTACTACTTTATAAGGCGCTGATAGACCCCAGTTGGCTCCAGGCAGGTATGACAATTGTTCAACTTCTTGAAATGGGTGAATCCAGTGATAGTAAGACATATAGGCCCCTCACACTTTTAGTGATAAAGCACCAGGTGCTTCTGTTAATCATTGAACTTGAACATAAAACCATCATATTAAAACCCAGTATAGCCATTGGAGGGCATTATTGGGAAGGAGATGAACAGGACATCTGATGGTCAGACCTCCTCTTTATAGTTGCATATATTGTGGACTTTTAATATATATCAGTGCTCCAGTCCATCCTCAATGGGTGTAGTATCCCCATAGTTTTACAGGTCTTCATGGTATTTCTCTGAGATGTGGGGGAGCATATCTTCTCCATCTGCTTAATTATAGAAAAACTTGTGCCCATTTGGGCTCTTGGAGAGGTTGGGGTAGATCCATCTTCAGAAGACTCCTTTTCTGGAGTGGTGGAGGGCTCAGGGGTATTCTTGGTAGCCTTGATGGGCTTCTTAGTAATCTTCTTATTGTCCTTTGGGTCAGGTTTACTGCTTCTGAAAGGGGTGGCCCTCTTTGGGTTGATAGGAGTTGCTTTAGGGGGTATCTAGATGGTTCAAAGTTATTATATTTTAGCTGGTAAAAAAGTGTGTAAATTATTTATAGATGTTGCAACATCTTCAATTACTCCCTCTCAGGGAATTAACACCCTGAGTAGATCACCAAATGGCTCACCAAACGATTCACCAGCCAGCCAGTAAACTGGTGGCACCATTATCAGTCAACCATCTATGACAGGGATCACCCAATCCAGATCCTAAATGGAACACAACTTGAATAAGCCTTGTGACCCAAGAGGAACATTACTCAGATAAGCCCCATGACCCTCATGATGTACATGGGCAGTATGTGGCTTCTCATGATACTATATATTCTTCTATATTCATATCCAATAAAGTATTATTCTCTTCTTAAATCTTCCCCTTATCTTGTTTATTATACTTTCCAGAAGTATAAACTTGACATAAAATTATCATTTTTTAACAGAATCTGAAATTTGGAGTACTGTTTACCATATTTTTTAAACTTAATTAAATTTTTAATTGAGTAATTTAACTTATGATGCTTTCAAAAGCAGTAAAAAGGGGGGTTTGATCAGAAAATTAGGGGGTTTTGATTTTGACAAAACAATTTTGACACTCCTTAAAAACATAAGGCAACAGTAAAATATTAAATTAAATTAATTTTTTTCTGAAAACTGCCAAATCAGCAGTATTTACAAAGCCTTTTATAAATCTATTATAAACTAACTCAAAAGGCCTGAAACTTTACAGTAGTTTTATAAGCTATGGTGACAAGCAAAAATACTTTAAATTTAACCCAATACAATTCAGATGTAAACAAAATCAAAATGAACCAAAATATATTGTAAATTAATATAAATTTATTGATTTTTAATCTTGTTTACACCTGAGTTATTTTTATTCAAATATGAAGTAATTTTGCTTGTTGCCATAGCTTTTAAAACTACTATAATATGTTCTAAAAAATCTTTAATCTTTAAAATACTTACTTTAAGCTTGAAACTTACATTGGTTAAATTATTATGGTTTTGTAAAGTAGAGTGTTGGTTTGGTTTAAACGCACTTTCAATTTCTGCGCTTTTGATTATAAACACCTATTGGAGCTTAGTTGATAAAATGTTAAATTTCAATCTGTCAGGATTCTCCTTTCTCTATTTCTGCTGCTAGTATCCTCTCAAGGAATATTCATATTATTTTAGTCCTTATACTTGGGTTTTAACCAACAATTTATTCCCAAACAGTTTTCCTTTTCATTTCCTGGCTTCTACTGTTTGATTTAACCTATATTAACGGTTAAGTTTATTTTTAAAGTTACTTTTAGCCTCTGGACAATTCTTGAACCGCGTCCCTTACACTAGGGTTAGTTTCAACCACTCTAAACCTGCTTACCTTTTGCTTTCACCTTGGCTTACGCCAACAGTTTGGATCTTGTTTTTCCGTCTTCTTGCTTGCTCTCTTGCTCTAACTAAGAGTTTGCCAAACAATTTGCTGTTTCCTTCTTTCCCCTTTACTGTTAGCTTAACCTTTTAAGCTTAACTTTCCATCAACCATGTGCTCTTGATTTCTGATCAGTTTAATCCACCTAACCAATTTTGGTTAATATTACTTCCCCCTTTAAGTTACCTCAAATTCAAGCTAGAATAAAAGCTTGTGTTTTATCCAGTCTCAACTTAAGTTGAGTTTGTTTGACTTGCACCCCAAAAAGATACTTGTTAGGTTTTGTGGCTTGTGTTTTCCTTTCCAAATTTTATTCTTAGTTCCTTCTTAGTTTTCATGATTCCTTTTAATTTTATTCTTCACCAGTTAGGCAACTTTTATAGTAGTGCTCATAATTTAGTTGTTGATAGCTTCAATCCTCCTGTTAGTGCAGACCATTTCCCAGACTTAGAAATTGACTTTTTAACTAAATTGTCAGTCATTAATACTGATCTTTACTTTATTTTCTTAGGGTTAATAAATTGCCTTAGTCCTTATTTCACTTCATATAGGCTCTTAGTAGCCTTAGTGCAGTTATTATTGCAAACCTTGTCTACCTTTTTATAATTGACAAATATAAACATCCTTGGTTTAAAGGCTTTAGTTTACAATAATCTATCCCAAGCCTTCAGACCTTACACAATCATATTTTAAAATATGTTGATAAGCACTAAATTAGTGTATTATGAATTTTGATTTGAAGCATTTTTTATTTGCGCACTCTATCACTACACTCAGTAAATTACTAAGTGATCATATAAAAAAATTCTATCAGCACTTCATTTTTTACTTTATAAAAACCACTGAAATTTCAATCAAATGGTTTACAGGTAATTGAGAACCTGTATGATAGATTTTAGCTTATTTGGTTGAGTATGATATGTTTATGAAGCTTTTCTGATTGTTTACATAGTGATATAATCAACATTAAGTGATATTTTAATTTTGGGACACCAAATATTAAATTGATGAGACTACCAGACTTCAATTTTTGCCCTTTCTATTTTGCCCCCTCTATTCACAAGGATGAATAATATCTATTTTAAAAGCCAAAACAATTTAAGGTGTGTTTTAAATTGCATCAATTTGGGCACTTCAAGCTTGGTTTTTCAATTTTAGCTACTAGTTAAAACATTCAAAAAATCAAATTTCAGAAAATATTAAATTTATTAGTAGAAATTAAATTATAAAAAGTGTGGAGATCAAAAAAAACTGTTGATTTTGATATTTCAATTTCTGAAATTAAATTTTAGGCTCTTGGCTGGCTGAAATTGCCCATCTTATTAGGTGTTTAAGGGAGAAAGAAAAGCAAAGTGAGGTAAGTATTTGTGACTGACTGATATGATGGTCCCTGCAACTAACTAAAGAAAGTGTCCTGATGTCACTGAGGTTTCAGCTTGGAAAGAAGGAGCAAAATCTAGAGAGGAAGGCCCATGTACCTATTGGGGGCTGTTTATATCTGATGTGATGGTGGAGTCACCGCAAAATTCAGAGGTGTCCACAAAATGAGGGCCAAAATACCAAATTCTCAAGGAATTGAGAAGGAGTAAAAATTGTAAAGTTGGAATAAACAGGCAAAAATTTCCAAGCACAGGCATGGGTAAAATGCAACCTAAGAAAACTAAACAGACAACAAGAATATAAGAGATTGAGAAATTGTCACTGGATTTTGCAAATAGAGAACCTCACAAATTAGTTCAACTATTTCCTCAATTTCAAGATCGGGGGTATTAAAGAGCAGTGTGGAGGCCTCAGATAGTGCAAAATTAACACTATAGCATGTGAGGTATCTCATGGGCATGTACATGAGGAGGAGCTCCATATTATGTAAAATCTGTCAAACTTAAAACTGGAAAACTAGTGTTAAGTTATGGTGTTTATTGAACTATTACAGTAGTTCTAGTGAGTTTTCAGGTGATATTAGGTTTGGGAATAGTGCTGACATGGCAGGGCTCAATTTTTTTCACCAGGCCTCCAGAATTGACTAAAAATTGTGTGATATCATAAATATTTTTGGGGTCAAAAAGTACCAATTTACTTTTTTGCATTTTTGGCAGCTTTTTGGGCACAATTGAAGATTCTGAACAAGCTTTGGGGTAAGTTGCTACAACCCACTTGTTGAAAATGGCCTGATTTAAATTGTCCAGGGTTTTGAGAGGTTTCTTTTGCACTGGCGGTTGCTGCTTATTCTTCCAAGGCAAGTAATTCTGACCATGATGGCACTATCTGTGACATCTGAGGTGGAAAGGACTATTGTTAGATAGTCAGAAGTCCATGCAGGAGAAGGAGCTGGAAGTGGATTCCAGATTCCAGGGAGAGATTGGGCTATCTGTCATGAATGACATTTCTCCTGGAAGAAGTATCAAACTTCAATTAAGGAAATCAAACCTGTGACCTTTTCCTGATAATTCCATTAATCCCATAGAAGTTTGGGCCAGCTACCTGTATTTTTTGCAGCTGGTCAATGAGCAAGCAGGAACAAAAAGCATTTCAAACCTGATTATTCAGGGAAATTTTCAGGGCAACTTGGTTGATGACTTGCAGCTTGCAGAATAGCGTCACAGGCTGGTGTTTAATCAAGATCAATCTAGATTGTTGAAGGCATTGAACCAACACACTGCTATTCCCATCATAACTGATGGGCTGTCTGTTAAGGGGATTGCTGCATAGCATGAAGTTTCAAATTTCAAAGATAATGCAGATGATTGGCTTGAAGTCAGGGCTACCTAGCCATGTGATCTACAGCCAGCTAATGATGAAGTCACTCCAGAATATGTTCAACTCATGAGTCTAAAAGTGAGCCAGCTTGCAGCTGCTAAGGAGCCAGTAATCCAGAATGACAGGAACACTAGTAAGGATAATTGTCAGAAAATGAGCTATGTTATGTTGATTAGCCTATCACAATTGTGGCTAGTTAATATAATATAGTGAATACTGAATTGTATCTTTATTTTAGTATAATTATAGTAGTTAATCTTTTATAAGTTTAGGTTACTATAATATTATAATAATAATATTGAGATCAGTTGAATTTAATATACATCCAAAATGCCTTTAATTGCTGCCACAGTATGATGAGATCAGGTTCTGGCCTCTGTAGTTGTTGTGTTCCTAAGCTACTAAGGAAGTTATGAAAATACTTGAAATCTTGCATATGAGGTCATGTAAATGTAAGGCTTGATTAGAACAAGTCATTCATGTGCAGAAGTACCCTGATTAGTGTCCCAGATTAACCCCTCTCATATGCACAGTTATAAATAGTCACAGGAATTTATCCTGGGCTATTAGCATTGTAATGACTAATATAACTTTCACTACTCTTATCAAATAAATATACTTTTATACTTTCACACATTACCTACTTGCTTTTACACTCTACTTAGTTGTTACCTTAGATTTAAGGGTAAAGACTTCAGAGTCTTTAAGACTTGTATTAATTCATGTATAGGCCTGAAACCATACTCTCTAAAGCTAGCACTATAGACGTTAAAACCACAATACGTCAACCAGGCCCAAAATACAAAAATAATGAAGTTATTAGTGGGGTACCAACAAACTGTCAGGTTGGGATCATATCAATAGAGAAAATGGCAGGCTAGGAGGTACATTATGACCCTGGAACTCTTGAGCCAGAAGAAACTGAGCAACTCAGCTATTAGGAGATGGTTCAAGCAGAACTTAGCATTTTGGATGGTATTTAAACCCAGAGAACACTTGTAAAATGTTATTGTCATTCTGAAATAAATAATATAATGGGACCTTGGTCCTACCATTTTATTTCATATTTAGTCTTAGTTGTTTTTCATTTTACTACTTTTCTAATAAAAAATTCTGGGCCCTGGCCTGCCTATCTGAGGAAGTTTCTGAAATTCAGCCTGTGTTTTATTACCCGCTGGGAGCTCACTTTGGTCCAGTAAATTTATCTTAATATCTCCTTAAGACAGAATAAAAGGAGTTTACCTTGGATAACATCCTCTGTTTTGATTGCCTGGCAAGAGATAGAACCCCAACAGTGTATCATGGAGGAGCCTGGTACAAACACCCAGCTGCACTGTTACGTGAGAAATACAACTATCTCCATGCTTACTATATTGATATGGAAGCCCCTCCCACACCCAAACCTGAACATATACCATCCAGCCCTGGACTTGTACCCCCATCTATAAAACAATATGCAAGCATAGCCTACATTACCTTGGCCGGACTAGTCAATACCACAGTTCCCTTTACTGGACCATGGTCCTTGGTAGGCCGCTCAGCATCTTACCTTGTCAAGTTAGCACCCCTTCTATGGTGGGTCTTTCCCTCCTCCCAAAAAAGTAAGTTGGTAGCTGAGACTAATGGGACCCCAAATAGGATGTGTGTCAGGAATTCTTTTTCTGAATTAGCTAATCAGGTCTCCTCCATCTCTCATAAAAAAGAAGTAGAAACAGTGCCTAATTTTTTTGATTTGGTTGATAAGGGACCAACAAACTTCAAAGACAGGGATTGAACCTGGCACCTTGTTAATGAGAGTAATATCAACATTAGCAGTGAGATTAACTTTAAATTAAATTTTTATCTTGACCTTATTCAATTGAATTTTTCTTCAAACTTCAAAAATATTAAAGGGATCACAATATAACCTACTTAATGCTTGCCACATGATTGACTGAACCTGGGTTTTTGCTCCCTGCCTCTCTTAATGCTAACACTTAGTAGCCAGCCACTAGGAACTGCCTATTCATATTTCAGCTGTGTTAACCAAAGTTTGTTGCTTAATAAGATCCTCCAAGAATGGCAAAAGAACCTCTACCTTCATGTATTTCCTGGTATAATTGATTATCATACACATCTGCTCCTTCTTCAACTTCTCTGTCAGCCCCAATTTATTATGACACCAAACATTTATCCCTCTTATTTTAAAAAAGCTCCTTAAAAGTTTGATAAGCAATTATCAGTATTTAAGGAAGCTTGTTTCTATTATTTTACTTGTTATAGCAACATTAAAATTTCCCTTTTAGTACTTTTATTGTCTCTTTTATCACAATTATCTTTTTGCAAATACCTCACACCATGAAGGGAATTTCACTTCTGTTTTGGTTGTTATTTATAATTCCTTAGTTTACTCTAGCTCTGGAGTCCCCCAATCAAACAATCAATTGAGAAAGCTCCTCCCCTGATGAAGCTCATGCTGACAAATTCCTGGCTTGTGGATGGTTTAAATACCCTTCAGGGCACTGAGGATAAAATTTTCATTAAAAATGCACACCAACTTCTACTCCTGAAGCAGAAGTCTCCTTGGTTTGTCTGAATGCATCATTATACCTCATTTTGTACCTAGTTAGGTACTATCTCTTAGGAAGGTTCAACTCCCTGATGAGAAGATTTGTCTTCCTAGGACAATTTGAGCATCTTACAATGGTAAAAGTTCCAGAAGGTTCTGTAGTAGCCAAATTAAATTTGGGGGCCCTGGATCATAAGATTGGAAGTATTTTTTTCTCTCAAGTGGGTCCCTTACAATGTGGTATCCTGACACTATCAGTAATCCAGAAAGACAAGCAGAAGCATCAATAGATAAAGAAAAAAGGGTGTTTTCCTCTATAAGTAGAGTATCAGAGTATTTATTGGACATGGAATGGAGGAAGAATCATTTGGGTCTCAGTGTCACAGTAATTTCCATAATGTCAGGGATTATTTGCCCAAGTAGTAAAGCACAGAAAGCCCAAAAACCTTTAACAAAACTGACTGATTTAATGGATTTGAATCAAACAGTTGATCAAAAATGGATTACGGCTGCTCCAGTTTGCCAGTCAAATCTGATTCCCCCCTGTAAGTTGATGTTTATAAATTGACGTAGTTTAAGGGTCACCAGATATGAACTTGTTAATCAGCATGGTCATCAGAAGTTGGTCACTCAAGGGTTCTTTGCAACCTGGACTAGATACTCACTTGACAATGTGGAAGGAGCCCAGGATCCAGGTGGTATTGCTTAGTCAATTTTTGATATATATTGAATAATTTTTACTGTTTCAACTCTTAAGAGTTGAGTCCTCCCAAAATTTACTCAATAAAAATTGCATGTTCCTGTTGCAACTGAACCAATGAGGGTCCAGTACTTGGAATTGGGGAAGACAACAGTCCAATAGGGAAGGACAGAATAATAAGAATAAGGTATTGTTTATTGTAGGATATTGTGATTAATATACTAAATGGGGAAGCCACAAGGCCACAAGGGGGTGGCATAGTGGGGAGTTCCATGTAGGGTTTGGAGCCAAGGAATAACTCGTGCGGGGATCAGCAGGTCAAATTGGCAACGCTCCTAATTAGGATGAAGTACCCGCCATTCAACATTACCATCAGATTAATTCATGACGTTAGATACGTCAAGGGGCAACTCATTGAGCACCCCCTGTGTATTGTAAGATATGTTAGCAGGCAAGGTTCAAATCTCAGTTGCAACATTCCCTGGTCTAAATTTACTTTTGAAATGTATCATGTAGTTGGATTGTTGCGCTATATTCCCTACAATTCAATCCTTAACCAGATTATTACGGGAAGATGGGGGCCTGTCATTGGTACTTTGTTGTTGTTGTTGCCGCCAAATGTTAATTCAATGCCTGTCAATCTTGGAGCTGTTCCTACTCCTGTTAAAGCTAAAACTCATGTGCTATCCCAATGTCCTGAATTTTATGCTGAAGACACTCTGATTCTCTTGCAGTCCATTTATCTAGGACTTTTCTGGTTGGGGTTAATTATTTTACTTAACCCTAGTATCTTATTTGGAAATTTCACAAACGGTATTTAAAGATACATTGGTGGTTAATCATTAACTCTATGTGGATTTGGTGGGTGATTCCCCACCACATGGAGACAGCTTCTTATTATTCAGTGATTTTCGTCACACTCAGAACCACTATAAGATTGTGAAGTCAAGTAGCCCCTATTTTATTTCAGGAAGGAAGTTTTGGGACAAGGCATTATAATAAATTAATTCTCTTTAAAATTTGGGTGAGAGGAATGTGATTTTAATGAACCTTTCTTTAACAGAAATTAAAGAGGGGGTACCACAAGGATGGCAGTCACAATGAGAGGTATTGACTTAGAATTTTAATACCAAACAGAGCTTTCTCCAAGAGAAAACAGCTAGAAGTAGAAAAGGCAGTTTGAGAGGCAACAGAGAAAAAACAGGGTTCAAATACCAGTTTTGGGCTTTTTTCTTGTTTTTAAGAAAGATTATATAGCAGAAGTTAAATACAAGGCTCTAAAAACCTTGTCTATTTAAACTAAAACTAAAACCAAATATACCCAAGGGAAAGGACTAGACTTCTGGTATAAAATTAAAGGGAAAGCTTTGGATAACTAAATTTTGTTTGAAAATGAGTAAGCAAGGAACTCAAAGTCCTTTGCTCACTTTTTATATTAGGTGGGGGAAACAAGACATCATTGGCTAGACTAAGTGAACTTGCAAAAGTTTACCATCAGAAATTGCAAATCTAGAAATTTTTGAGAAAAACAAGTTTTTGAAAATACATCCTAGTGCTCTAAATTTAGACCCAGTGACAACATGGGTTTCAGGAGAGGTGTCAAAACCGCAGGCTCAACCCGCCAGCAAGGCTCCAACCAAGCGGGTTTGTGACCCACAATCCAATTATCTGGTCACTCAAAGCCAGACTATGAAGTCAACTTGAATTACCAAATCCAACAACATGAACAGATGATGATCCTTTACAGTGGATACCTTGTTTTGGCGCTTGACTCATTATCAGGATCAAGCCACCCCCTTCTTCCATCCAACCGTGTGATCATCAATCATGTTCCTGTTATCCATTGATTCACATGAACTATATAATCACTATCTCCCAATAAAGATTAGTATCTAGCTTCTAAATATTTTCCTCATGTAACTCTGCTAAAACAGCACAGTTACAAAATTGGTAGCACAGGTAGGCTCTTCATCCTACCTTATCTTGAAAAATTCTGCCTGTTGTCTGCACACGCTGCGGCTAACAAATCCTTGACAGAATTATGTCTGGCCTCCCGCCCAACTGGACTCTGTACACTCCTGGTACCGAGATACCCAATGGTTTTGTCCTATACCAAAACACAGTGATCCCACTACCCACCTTTAACGCCATGTCCGCACAAGGTTTCTTTCAGGCTCCGCCATTGATGCTACAACCAACTAACAAAACCATCATGCCCGCCTATGTAGCTCAAAGACTACGAAGCGCCGCCTTGGAACCTTTTGCTGGGGCCAACAACAACAACACTGCCGCATGGATCCAGTCCGCCCAGAGCAAGCTAGCCCAGATGGAATGCCCACAGCAATTTTGGATTGCAGAGATTTCCATTTGCCTGACCCATGACACTGGCACCTGGTGCAACAAGTGGCATGTGTGAGAATTGGGGAGCAGGTTAAGAGTAAATAAAACCAAGCTCTCAACCACAATAAAATTGCAGTTTCAACAACAACCAAAAGGTTGCTGCCAACAATTCCTGGAAGGCCAAAGGGGGGGAGGAATCAACTGAACACCAAAAGCAACAGAAAAAACCAAATGGCCAGATTTCACTAACAAATTTCAAACTTTATTAGAGTAGAGAATGATGAAGCAAGGTCTTTTACAAATCTTGCATTCATTTAAGGGATGGAATGGGATTGGGGTAGTAGATCAAATGTCACAAACCAATTGACCAATCATATGAGCGGATACAAATGAATTTCTTGAGGCAGGAAGATCTTGACAAATTTTGAACAGACATAGTCAAAAGGAAAAATGAACCAATTAACATCAGGAACATGCTTTGGATGCAATTACCACTGCTCCTGGCTGCTCTTGCACATGATATTTAACCAGGGGTGTCTCTTGGGTGGGTTAGGTGGAGGCATCTTCTGAATAATTCCAAGGTATTAATTTGATGGCTTTTCTTGGGCTTTTTTGGTGACCTTTTAGATAAATATTCAAACATAATTTGGTAGAAATTCCCAAGCATTTGGCAGGAATTGAAGTGGAGGCCTAAGGGGAAGGCGTAACTTTACAGTATGAAGAGCACACTGACAAGAACTTGGATACCTTTAATCAAGACTTCCTGGCAAGATTTGTGCTTAAAGATACAGCGCTCATGATCATACGCCAAGTGAAGAACCTGACCCAGACAGGCACTGTAAAAGAACTCACCCGCGCCTACAAGGAACTCTGTCTTTGTGCACTATCCAACATGGCCTTTGACACTCCAGCCACACACCTCATGTACACGACGCTCTCAAGTTGCACGTAATGAGACATGTAAACCTGGATCAAGTAACCAACCTGCAAAGCCTGTACTGTGAAGCGGAAAAAGCGGAACAGACGTCCAACGCTCTGCACAAGGCACAAACTGGGAAACAAGAAAGACCCAAGGATTCCCATCCAAGCAGGCGCTTTGCTCAACCACCTCCTGGAGGCAACAAGAGCAACGCCAACCAAAAACCCACAGGTTCTAATGAACATGGGAATGGAAACAATGGCCAGTCAAACCGTACTCATTTCTGCGTCACCGCCACCCAAGGCAACCAAGATGAGGGAAAAGCCCAGGGAGAGCACTAAGCAAGCCAAGCTCTCCTCACACAACTCCTGACTTGCCCAACAATGAATACCAACCTGAGGACGTGGACCAATGTCCAATGATCCAGGTGCTCTCGGAGGACCCAGTACTGTACACCATTGCCAGACATCCCAATAAATTGATGTCCTATCATTTCTGCTTTTGCAGTTATAAAGGCTCAGCACTCTTGGACTCAGGCGCAGACCAAACCTTAGTCATCAGTAGCTTTGTGGATAAGTTCAAGCTGGCCATTAATCCTTTGCGGATTAAAAATATGGTCCTGGCTGATGAACACCACATTGCCGTGATAAGGGAAACTGCCCTCTTCTCCATCATGCTTGAGAACCTTCACTCCACCATCCAAGGTCCCGTCATTGACTTTCCTAAGTTTGACATTGTACTGGGACTAGACTGGTTACAAAAAAACAACCCTCACATGGACTGGGCAGTCTCAGTATTAACCATCAAGTGTGAAGGCGTCAACCACCAGATCTACCCTGACTCCGTGGACCAACTGCTACGCGACAACATCTTTGTGCGTATCACAGAGACCCAGGACAAAAAGAAAGACTTGAAGTCAATTGACTGGGACTCCTGCCAGTACAAGATCATACACTTCAAAGATCACCAGGATACCTCCACGCCTCAGGATTGCAAAATTGTGGCCTGGCATCCAGAAATCTTCAAGGAAGCTCTACCTGGGTTACCCCCGGAAAGACACATCCAACATTTCATTCAACTCAAAGGAGCGGTACCCAAAGCACAACCTATCTACCGGCTGACCCCAAATGAAGATGAAGCCTTACGTGTCTACCTCAAGGAGGCATTGGAAAAAAGACTTATCCGCCTCTCACAGTCTCCCTTTGGGGCCACCATATTCTTTGTGGCTAAGAAAGACGGTACCTTACGCCTGGTCACAGACTACCGCGCCCTAAATGAAGTTATCATTAAGAATTGTTACCCACTATCACTGATTGATGACCTCTTTGACTCCTTGGAAGGAGCCACTGTCTTCTCCAAGATTGATCTAACTGCAGGTTACAATAAGATTTGTATCAAGGAGGAAGACATCCCCAAAACGGCCTTCTGCACTAAATACGGCTCCTACAAATGTGTGGTACTCAACTTTGGCATGACCAATGCCCCGTCCACTTTTGTAACCTTCATGAACAAAGTGTTTGCGCCTCACATAGGCAAACACGCCTTAGTGTACCTAGACAACATTATTGTCTAAAGTCCCTTGGTAAAACAGCACCACAAAGACCTGGAGGCAGTCTTTGCGACCCTGGCACAACATAAACTGTTGGCCAAACCCTCCAAGTGCCAGTTCTTCCGTGAGAAGCTACCCTTCCTGGGACATATAGTCTCAAAGGACAGCATCAAACCCGACAGCCAAAAGATACAGGCTATCTGCAAGATGCCACCACCCAAGGATAAGTCAGAACTCTGCACCTTCTTGGGAATGGTGGCCTAAGTACAACGTTTCATACCTGACTGTGGCATTTTGACTGCCCCTTATCCGCCATAACCGGTGCCAAGTCTAAGTTTGTGTGGACCCCCCAACGTGATCTCTGCTTTAGACACCTCAAAGAGAAGCTCACAACAGCTCCCATCCTGCAATACCCCAAACACAACGGGAAATACCAGATGGAAACCGACGCCTCAGATGCATCTATTGGGGGAGTACTACAAATTAAGAATAGTGATGGTGACTTCCTGCCCGTAGCCTACAAATTGCGCAAACTGACAGATGGCAAGTGCTGATACCCTATCCATGACAAGAAACTGCTGGCCATTGTATACTGCCTAGTCAAATGGCGCTGTTATCTAGAACAACAGAAAGAATTCACAGCACTAACCAATCACAAGTCACTCATCTATTTTAAGACTCAAGCAAGTCTGTCGCGCCGCCAAGCGCGATGGATGGAACTACTGGAAAGATTTAACATGCTCATCCAGTACAAGCCTGGGGCTGAGCTTGCCATGGCAGACGCCCTGTCCTGTCTGTATGTCTGTGCTTCTAGAGGAGAGAATGGGCTTGACCCAGACTGGCCTCTCCTGGTGCTACAAACAAAAGACAAATGTTTCCCCCCTGGAACAACCAACATAACCAAAGAAACAGTCATCAAAAATGAACACCTATTTGCTGACGTGTATGGGACCTTGCACCAAAAAATGTCCAACAGGTCTATCATCCCTTACTTCCCCACACACCAGCAAGTTGACACTATCCTTCACTATCACAGATACCTTGGACATACCAAGAGCAGAAACCTATATGAGTTCCTAAAACATAAAGCCTGGTGGCCAACCTTATACCGCAATGTCCAAGAAGTTCTAGACCAATGTGAGGTGTGCAAAAAGTTAGCCAAAAGTGAAACCCCGCCAAAGTCTGTACTTCCCATACACACCCAACTACCTTTCAAAGTATGGGCTCTTGACATTGTTGGTCCCATACCAGGAAAGCACAATGACAAGAAATACATCATCACCACCATTGACTTTGCGAAGAGATGGCCAGTAGCCCAAGCAGAGAAAGCACACAACGGCAATGATGTTTGATGATTTATTGGCAAAGAAATAATCAGCAAGTTTGAAAAGCCAGAACTCCTGATAACTGATGGAGGCAAAGAGTTGACCTCCAAAAACACCAATGTATACCTCACCAAGAATGGGGTCAAACACACCGTAACAACATCATACCATCCACAGGGCAATGGACAAGTAGAGTGGCTTAATGGTAGCCTCGTGCAAGCCTTAGCCAAACTCACTGCTGGGAGACCTGAAGACTGGTATAAGCAGCTACCAACTGCATTACTTGTGTGTTAAACCCAAGTGAACAGATCCACCGGGAAAAGCCTGTTTGAACTGGTATACGGCACACAGCCAAATATCATTCAGGCATTTACAGGACCTAAATTGGAAACTCCAAGTGAAGTCCCCCCACGCTCAGACCCTCAAGTGATGGTTGCTAATTGCAAGCAAACAGCCAAAGAGAATGAACGTCTGCAAAAGACATCTGTTCCCATCAGCAATAGGCATGAAGTTGGGGATAAAGTATGGGTCATGAATGTTGATAAGAGCAAGCTACAACCTGAAAAGGTGGGGCCAGCAATCATTCTGAAGGTAAACAACAATAACACTTACCTCGTGCAAGGGCTTGGAAAATGTAAACAAGACAAGACCCTACACCATGATTGCCTACAACCCTGCAAAGCAAGACAGAAACAACAAGAGACCACCCTACCTGCTACAGAACAGCAACTAGTTCAATACGGCGCCTAGGCTCCTGATAACCTCCCTGACAACCTGCCCCCAGAGGAGGCCAACCTTCAGTCAGGGGAGGTGTCAAAACTGCAGGCTCGACCCGCCAGCAACGTTCCAATCAAGCGGGTTTGTGACCCGCAATCCAATTATCCGGTCACTCAAAGCCAGACTAGGAAGTCAGCTCAAATTACCAAATCCAACAACATGAACAGATGATGATCCTTCATGGTGGATACCTCATTTTGGCGCTTGACTCATTACCAGGATCAAGCCACCCCCTTCATCATACAGCTGTGTGATCACCAATCATGTTCCTGTTATCCTTGATTCACATGAACTATATAATCACTATCACCCAATAAAGATTACTATCTAGCTTCTAAATATTTTTCCTCTTGTAACTCTGCTAAAAAAGCACAGTTACGACAAGGGAGAGAAGGTGTTTTACTGATGTGAAAAGATCTGATTGGCAGGAAGTTGACTCTTCAGAACAGGCTTGAATCTCTTGATTAACACCTCCAATTTCAACTGGATTTGTCCCAGGGTGGGCATTGCAACAAGAGGAGTTGAAACTGAGTTGTAGGGGAATGGTGAGATATACTTTTCCTTCACTGTGTGTGTCACAGTCCATACCAGAGTCTGGCTGGACTCCCACAGGGGAGGCATGCCTGGCCTGAAAGGCCATGTACACAATTGGTGCAATCCTGACAATGTAATACACAATTGTAGCCATAGGACGCCAACTTCCAGAATGGGGCACAACCTGATTGGCCAGCCCCAATACTGTAATGTAGACAAACCCTGACTTACTGAAGTCTTGGGCAGGAGGAACGTTGGGTAAGAGGGAGTGGAGGGGATCTCCTTCAAAATAGTCAGAATTGGGCCTCTAGGGTGGCCAGGAGGAAGATCCAGTTGGTGAGAGTGGAAGAACTCCAAGTCAATGGAGCAAAGTGGCTGAACCAAATGGAAAAAGCAGAACCAAGAGGGAACAGATAGGTGTATTTGTATTGTGTAGTGGGTTCACAATTGATGCAAACAGAATGATTATATTGGTGCAAAAATAGCTAATTCCTTCAAGAAAATAATGGGTCCTGGGCATAAAGTTGTTTATTTTAAGATGTCAATAGTGAAGAAGGCTTCTCCTCCTCACTATTTATAATTACTGGGGAATACTTAGCTTTTTGTGCCACCAGAAGCCTGGTGTCATAATTTCCAGTGATACTTGTAAAATGGCATGGAGTTTGTGCACTGAGACCTGGGGATGGAAGGACATTGGCTGATATATCATATACATTGGTCTGGCTGCTGCATGCCAAGGTGCCTGTAAGGTCTCATAGTTTGGGGAAGATGGTTGTAAACTAAAGCTTTTATACCGTTTATATTTATGTTGGTTAAATATAAAAAAGTAGGTAAGGTTTGTAGTAACAACTGGACTAGGGCTCCTAGAAGCTTATAGGAGGTAAAATAAGGGCTGAGGCAATTGATTAAACCTAAGAAAATAAAATAGAGTCCAGTCTTAATGACTGAGGACTTGGTCAAAAAATCAATTTCTAAGTCAGGGAATTGCTCACCACTAGTTGGAGGATTAAAACTATCAATAATTAAATTGTGTGTATTATTGTAGAAACTGCCTAACTGATGAAATATAAAGTCAAAAGGAATCATAAGATTGAAAATAAAGTTAAACTAAAATTTGGAAATGAAACACAAGCCACAAAACCTAACAAGTACCTTTTTTGAGGTGCAAGTCAAACAATCTCAACTTATTGTTAAGATTGGAGAACCCTTGCCTTTTTATTATGCACTGTAGAATTGGGGTGCAAGGAATGGTGTCATGATTTAAACTAAAATGGTTAGAAGACATGCATGAAAGTTAAAAAATAAGAAACAGAACTTGCAGTTTAGCTTGGATAAGCTAAACCCAGTAAAGGGTGACTGGTAGGAGGAGAACAGTTACAGCGAGTGTCCCTATGATGTAGAGTGGGCGAAAATTCAAGGAAAAACGGGTCCGAGGCTCAGAAAGCAAAAATTAAAGGTAAGAACAAAAGTGAGCTTTTTGGACTAACTTTTCAAGGTCCAACAAATAGGTACAGGGTTTGAAACCGGGTGCAAAGGTAAGGGGAGCTTGAAACTGATATTAATCAGTCTTTAGGTCATAACTAGGCTTTAAAAAAGCCTAATTTTAACCTGAAAAGTGGAAAATGGAGAGGAGAAAGAGGAGATTGTATATGAGATGATAATGACCAATACTGCAAGGAACTAATGCCAATGAAAGCCAAATAAATAAATGAGCGGAATAGCAGCTATAAAAAGGTGAATCCTGACAGTGCCACAGCTATTATTGGAGCTTGAAAGCAATTGAGTACCCAATTGCACAATCAAACAATTACTTTCCCAATTTTTAATTTCCTGATAGAAAATAGACCCAATTTTGTGTTCTATTTCAATTCCAATGTTTCACGGCATGTGAGCCTTGCAAACCCCTGGCCATTAATGGTCAGAAGGGGGGGGTTTTCTCCCAGGACAGCAGTTGGCAATGATTTTCACAATGTTAGTTGTTTTATCTCAATGTAAGCTAGCTGGTTGTCTAGGAAATTCTGGGCCCTGACAGCCCTTCTCTTGGTGCCTTATCAGAATCCTGGTTGGATTATAGTATATTCCAGAACAACCCCAATCTATTTTGCTTGTTGTGCCAAGTCATCTTGTTTGTAGCTTGAACTACATCATTTGATGTTTGACATACTTTTGATGAGGAGCTACTTGTGGGGAAGCTTCAAATATGGAATTTAAGAAGGGAAGAAGTATATTTTATTAGATAATACTTTAGACTTATATAGCATATGCTGTGGCAGGGATTTAAGTTTGATCAAAGATAAGGAGGGTCATGTGTGGGATAGATTCAAGTTGTTGGATACTTGGACAGTCATGTGATATTGGCTTGTTACTATTTCTGGTATGTCAAACTGCATATTGAAAAGGCACCAAATCGGGCAATGTCTGGATGTTAAGTGAGCTGGCGGTAGCCAGAACACCCATACATCCAGCTCCTTGACACTTTTATATTTTTGTTAGTGATGCTATGTTTCTTGGATAGCCTTTAGCCAGTTCATCAAAAATATTCAAATTCTTTGCAGTCTGGTTCTTATCTAACTTGGATTTTGTTTGCATATGAGTTCATTTTTTTAAATCTGAGTTGATTTCACTTAGTGTTATAGCAGTGAAAACCACTTAGTATATTTGAAGAGATATGTTGTTTTTGGTTTTTTAAAATTTCTATTAAGAGTGATTTGGATGGATTAAATTGAGTCTGGCCTTTGATTATGGCATGGGCCCAATTCCAGCACTTTACTCTATATATCAGCATCTAGAGTAGCTAGAGCTAACATGCTTGGTACCAGTTTGATCAGAATTATATGAAAAGTTTATCTAGATAGTTTAAGTTTCATGAAAATCATTATGTTAAGTCTTAATTTTATCATTGCCAGTTTACTCCACTGACATTCTTACTGGGATAAAGCTGTAGCAAGCAAGGTTTACTCTGAACAATATGCAGTCACTTGGATCAGGTGATGCATCCAATTGGAATATTCTATTATTTCATCTGAAAATAAATAATTTTGAAATGCACAAGCCAATCATTTTTTACTTAAACTAACATGTATATATCTAGTTTGAACTGTATCTCTTCATATTAACCCAGCTCTCTTTTCTCAAGCAAGTGAATCCTAATTATAGAGGTTAAACATTCAATCATATAAAAGCAGAGTAAAGCATCCGAATTTCAATACTATTCTTAAAATATATTTCTCCTCTTCCAGTTTTAATCCACACATTCTGGTGTTGGATAATCTATATAGATAAGCTTCTTTGCTTTGGCTGAAAGGTTTGAACCACTAATTTGAAAATTAAGCAGTTCAAAATAAATTAATCAATGTCTGAGTAGCCTTTATTCTCATTTCTACATAATTTAGGTCACATTCTACTGGATTCAACCTTCATACTTTTAAATATGCTTGTAAGGAATTGTTCGTAAGGCTGAGCCAATTCGAGCGGTTGGCTTGGCCACTGACTTATAAAATAATATGTAAATTCATTTCAATTCAACCTCTTACGGCTTAAGCCCACTCGAGATGACATGTTAGACATCCAGGCAGACAGACTCGCTTTTACATATATTAATACTCATGCTGCACATGATTACATGCTAAATGATCACCACACTATTAATTGCTGCCATCACTGGCCTATAAAAGGTGACCACGACTGGAACTGCAATCACCACACATAGTTAAGCTTTTTTTAAGTCTAGTTCTTTTTAGAATTCAAATGCATCTTTTTGGATATGAAGAGTAAATAAGATTAGGATACTTGTATATCCTTTTATTGTTGTTTAAAAATAGCTATAAATGTAATATCCATCTTACTAATCCTAATTGCAACCTTAGAAATCAGTATATTACAATGATTTTCAACGCAATTTAAATAATTTTATATTATTCTACAGACGCTAAGCCTACAATCCCTAAATCCGATGCTTGAATAAAATTTATCTAAATTCTAATTTTAGTTGCCTTGATGTTATTTCATTGGTTGGCATTATTACATCACTCTTTGAGTGACCGTGGCAATCTAGTCGGATATTACGTCATATAGCTTGATCCCAGTGAGAAAGCCTTAACTTGCTTGAGGTTTTGGTCCCTTGATTAGGTCTCGTTATAGCCCGTCAGAATAGAACCTTCTTGGTGTGAGTTTCAATGATTCGTTTAAATCCTAAAGCAATATACTCTTTCAATTGATACGGTGGAAATCTAGGAAGGAGCTCAATGTTCTGTGCGTGAAAAACAAATCGCGTGTCACTAAGGGTTGCTTGATTTTAATAGGGTCTTTTGATTTAGTATTTATGTGAAAATACACCTCGTGTATTCCATTTTGGATAGCTATGTGGTGTTAAAATGAGCAAGGTCATTGGCACATCTTGGTTAAGCCTTTTCCTTGGCCAGACTATATAAGATATCAAAGGAAATGGCGAGGGGTGATGTTCTTTAGGCCACTTTCCTGCTGTTTTATCTTTAGCCTCCGGACGGGCTCACAAATTACATGTGCTATTTTGGCTCTGCTGTACATTACACCAGTCGGGCTAAGCCTTCAGTTTGAAAATTTACAAGTTTCTATTGCTGTAGGAACAGCCTTCAGAACGATGATGGCGCTTCTCTTTGTGTTTTTCTTTGTTGGGATCACCAAGGTAAGGGAGACCAAACTTGTAGTTAACCAATAGAAATCGTACTTTTCAACCTTCTGCTTCTCTCAGAGCATCCTGATCATGGCAATCATAGAAATCCCGCTGACGTTTGTACGCCTTGCGTTTAGCGGCCTGGCAAAAGAAAATGTAAGCTTTACCAGTCCATCTTTAAACCTTAAACAGGTACTCGATGAAGCCATATATTGTCTCATCCTCTTTTCTTCCGTCCCCCTGATTGCACACCTCTTTCTCTGCTCCAATCTTTATGCACAGATCTTAAAGGACCAGTGCATTGAAACACGCGAGTCCGGTATGGCATCAATAGGACCCACTGTTTAGGCTGTCCTTCTAAACCCCAAAAGCTTTAAAAAGTGGACATTGCGTCATGTTTTAAATCCACAGTTTGCTGCAAGCCATCAATTGGCTGCAAATCTAATTAAGCTATTGTCCAATCATTAATACAGTTCTTCTAATTTCATATCACCCCAACCCTCAATACAAACCATCCCCTTGAGATTCAAGCAAGAAATTAATTCTCTACACCATAACTTAATAAAAATTAATATTTATAAAAGCGAGCCTGTCTGCCTAGATGTCTAACATAACATGTCACCTCGAGTGGGCTTAAGTCGTAAGAGGTTGAATTGAAATGAATTTTCCATATTATTTTATAATTAAAGTCAATGGCGAGCCAACCGCTTGAATTGGTTCATCCTTACATACAATCCCTTATAAGCATCTTTGAAAGTATGGAGGTTGAATCTAGTAGAGTGTGGCTAAATTATGTAGAAATGAGAATAAAGGCTACTCAGACATTGATTAATTTATTTTGAACTGCTTAATTTTCAAATTAGTGATTCAAACCTTTCAGCCAAAGTAGGGCTGCTTCGGTTTTTGCCTGGGGTGCTGCTTCAAAATAAAGCAGCACCCTGGGCAAATCCCGCGCCCGCTCAAATTTCCCGCGGGAAATTTGAATGGAGAGCGGACGCAGGCCATGATTGGCTACTTTTAATAGTAGCCAATCACGGGAGCTGCGGCAACCCACCCTCCAGAGTGAGGGTAGGTGTCACATCCAAGTGGATTGGGATGGTGGCACCCGCCTTATTCTGCTCCACAAAAGGCGGGTGCTGCAACTTTTAAGAATTGAGATGTGATGGCATCTGTCATCACATTTTTAAAATGGAGGGTGATTTGAAAGCAAACACCAAATCACAAAATTTTAAAAGACATTTAAGTGTATAATAAAGTAATCTTTGTATTATATAAAGTATATATGAAAAGATGTGAAATTTAATTTTCTATAAAACCATATAGGTTTTAAAAAACACTTATTATAAATAAATCAATATTTCATATAAAATCAATTTATTCTTTAATTCACATCAACTTTAACAAAGTAATTCCATGTTTAATTCAGTCATAAAAAATAGAATAATGTTTCAACTTATCAGGAACTAATTAAACTACAATATATAATTATATTGGTACTATCTATTTTTATCTAAATTACAAACTAATTCAATCACTGCTACTAATGTCATTTTGAAACTAAGCTTTATAAACCCATTGTTACCTAAGATTTCATTCCACTTGTTATTTCAAATATCTTTCAGCTATACACCAAACCAACTCTTAAACAATGAACTGTGATTTATGCTTACTTCCCATTATCAATGAGCTCAGCTATCTGTGTGATTTATGTAGCAGATGCACTCATCGCTCATGTGCAGTGTCTGTTTTCTTTGAGCAAGCTAATATTTATACAGCTTTTTGTGTTTTTTGTAATCCAACTGTACAACAAAACACACATTCTGAGCCAAAAATTTCTTATATTTCACATGATACAGTAACTGATACAGCTGGAAGTCAAAGTGATACAGGTTATATTACTTAATTTCTTAACTAATATTAATAGGCAAAAATATTAGAGAGTTTTTCAATATTTCAGAAAAAGTGTATATTGGGAATACAAATACCCAAAAAGCTTGCTGTAAGCTTTGTCATCCTGTTCCTCACATTGAGACTCCTAAATATGGGTATATTTAAATAACAATAATAATAAAATCTAATTTTTAGAATATATGTTATGTCAAAGGGTTCAACCAAATCCTTATATAGCCATATTGAAAAACATCATCCTGAAGCTGCTAAGCTAATTAAGTGTGAAACAAACAAAAAGCGAAAGCAAGATGATGAGCTTGCACCGGTTGGAGTTTGAGCAATTTTATCCTGAAATGATTTGATTGGTCAAATCATGATATGGATTATTCACACTGGTTTGCCATTTACTGTTGTTGATGATCCAGTTCTGAGTCATATTTTTGAATCACACTGTGATCACTTGAGCAAAAAATTGGCCAAGACCTCCTTTCCCAAGCATGAATATTTTCAAACATGCTTGGAGAACACACACAAGTGTCAAAACCACAGGCTTGACCCACCAGCAAGGTCCCAACCAAATGGATTTGTGACCCGCAATACAATTATCCGGTCACCTGAAGCCAGACTAGGAAGTCAACTTGAATTACCAAATCCAACAACATGAACAGATGATGATCCTTTACGGTGGGTACCTCAATTTAGCGCTTGACTCATTACCAGGATCAAGCCACCCCCTTCTTCCATCCAGCCATGTGATCACCAATCTTGTTCCTATTATCCTTGATTCACATGAACTATATAATCACTATCTCCCAATAAAGATTATTATCTAGTTTCTAAATATTTTCCCCTTGTAACTCTGCTAAAACAGCACAGTTACGACATTGGTAGCACAGGTAGGTTCTCCATCCTAACTTATCTTGAAAAATTCTGCCTGTTGCCCGCACACGCTGCGGCCAACAAATCCTCAACAGAATCATGTCTGGCCTCCCGCCCAACTGGACTCTGTATACTCCTGGTACCAAAATACCCGATGGTTTCATCCTATACCAAAACACGGTAATCCCGCTACCCGCCTTCAACGCCATGTCTGCGCAAGGGTTTTTCCAGGCCCCCTGCTCGATGCCGCAACCAGCTGATGAAACCACCATGCCCGCCTATGTAGCGCAAAGGCTTCAAAGCACTGCCTTGGAACCCTTTGCTGGAGCCAACAACGACAATGCCACCACATGGATCCAGTCTGCCCAGAGCAAGCTGGCTCAGATGGAATGCCCACAGTGATTCTGGATCACAGAGATTTCCATTTTCCTGACCCATGACACTGGCACCTGGTGTGACAAGTGGCACAAAGAGCACACTGACAAGAACTGGGATACCTTTAAGCAGGACTTCCTGACAAGGTTTGTGCTTAAAGATACAGCGCTCATGATTATACGCCAAGTAAAGAACCTGACCCAGACAGGCACCATTAAAGAACTCACCTGCGCCTACGAGGAACTCCGTCTTTATGCCCTATCTGACATGGCCTTTGACACATCAGCCACACACCTCATGTACTACGACGCCCTCAAGTTGCACGTTATGAGACATGTGAACCTGGATCAGGTAACCAACCTGCAAAGCCTGTACCGTGAAGCAGAAAAAGCGGAACAAACATTCAACGCTCTGCACAAGGCACAGACTGGGAAACAAGAAAGGCCCAAGGATTCCCATCCAAGTGGGTGCTCTGCTCAACCACCTCCTGGAGGCAACAAAAATAACGCCAATCACAAACCAACAGGCTCAAATGGGCATGGAAATGGAAGCAACGGCCAGTCAAATTGCACCCATTTCTGTGTCACTGCCACACAAGGCAACCAAGATGAGGGAAAAGCCCAGGGGGAGCACTAAGCAAGCCAAGCTCTCCCCACGCAACTCCTGACTTGCCCAACAATAAATACCAACCCGAGGACGTAGACCAGTGCCCAATGATCCAAGTGCCCTCAGAGGATCTGGTACTATACACCATCACCATACATCCCAATAAAGTGATGTCTTATCCTTTTTGCTTTTGCAGTTACACAGGCTCAGCACTCCTGGACTTGAGCGCAGATTGAACCTTAGTCAACAGTAGCTTTGTGGATAAATTCAAGCTGGCCACTAATCCTTTGCGGATTAAAAACGTGGTCCTGGCTGATGAACACCACATTGCTGTGACAAGGGAAACCACCCCTTCTCTGTCATGCTTGAGAACCTCCACTCCACCATCCAAGGTCCCATCATTGACTTCCCTAAGTTTGACATTGTACTGGGACTAGACTGGTTACGGAAAAACAATCCCCACATGGACTGGGCGACCTCCGTGTTGACCATCAAGTGTGAAGGCGTCAACCACCAGATCTACCCTGACTCCGTGGACCAACTCCTACGTGACCACGTCTTTGTACACATGCTGAAACCTTGGACAAGAAGGAAAATCTGAAGGCAATTGACTGGGACTCCTGTCAGTATGAGATCATACACTTCAAAGACCACCAGGATACCTCCACGCCTCAGGATTGCAAAATTGTGGCCCACCATCCAGAAATCTTTAAGGAAGCGTTACCTGGGCTGCCCCCTGAGAAACACATTCAACACTCCATCCAACTCAAGGGGGCTTTACCCAAGGCACGCCCCATCTACAGACTGACCCCAAACAAGGACAACACCCTACGCGCCTATCTCAAGGAGGCATTGGAAAAAGGACTTATCCGCCCCTCACAGTCTCCCTTTGGGGCCGCTGTATTCTTTGTGGCCAAAAAGGACGGTACCTTACGCCTGGTCACAGACTACCGCACCTTAAACAAAGTCACCATTAAGAATTGTTACCCACTGCCACTGATTGACGGCCTTTTTGACGCCTTGGGAGGGGCCACCATCTTCTCCAAGATTGATCTAACTGCATGCTACAATCAGGTTTGTATCAAGGAGGAAGACATCCCCAAAACAGCCTTCTGCACTAAGTACGGTTCCTACAAATTAAGAATAGTGACGGTGACTTCCTGCCTGTAGCCTACAAATTGCGCAAACTGACAGATGGCAAGTGCCAATACCCTATCCACGACAAGAAACTGCTGGCCATTGTACACTGCCTAGTCAAATGGCGCTGTTACCTAGAACAACAGAAAGAATTCACAGCACTAACTGATCACAAGTCACTCATCTATTTCAAGACTCAAGCAAATCTGTCACGCCGCCAAGCGCAGTAGATGGAAATATTGGAGAGGTTTAACATGCTCATCCAGTATAAGCCTGGGGCCGAGCTTGCCATGGCAGACGCCCTGTCCCGGCTGTATGTCTGTGCTTCAAGAGGAGAGAATGGGCTCAACCCAGACTGGCCTCTCTTAGTGCTACGTACAAAAGACAAAGGATTCCCCGCAGGCACAACCAACATCACCAAAGAAACGATTGTTAAAAATGAACACCTCTTTGCTGATGTATACAGGACCCTTTACAGAAAGATGACAGATGGCACAACCATTCCCTACATCCCCACACATCAGCAAGTCAACACCATTCTTTGCTACCACAGAGATCTTGGACATACTAAGAGCCAAAATCTATATGAGTTCCTAAAGCATAAAGCCTGGTGGCCAACCTTATACTGCAATGTCCAGGAAGACCTAGACCAGTGCGAGGTATGTGAAAAGTTTGCTAAAAGCAAAGCCCCGCCAAAGTCTGTACTTCCCAATTGTACCCTACTACCGTTCAAAGTATGGGCTCTTGACATTGTTGGCCCCATGCCAGGAAAGCACAACAACAAAAAGTACATCATCACCGCCATTGAATTTGTGACAAGGTGGCCAGTAGCCCAAGCAGTGAAGGCACACACCGGCAATGACGTTCGACAATTTATTGGCAAGGAAATAATCAGCAAGTTGTGAAAGCCAGAACTCCTGATAACTGATGGAGGCAAAGAGTTGACCTCCAAAGACACCAATGTATACCTCACCAAGAATGGGGTCAAACACACCGTCACAACACCATACCACCCACAGACCAATGGACGCGTAGAGCGGCTTAATGGTAGCCTTGTGCAAGCCCTAGCCAAACTCACCACTGGGAGACCTGAAGACTGGTATAAGCAGCTACCAACTGCATTACTTGTGTGCTGAACCCAAGTGAACAGATCCACTGGAAAAAGCCAGTTGAACTGGTATACAGCACACAGCCAAATATTATTCAAGCATTAACAGGACCTAAACTGAAAATTTCAAGTCAAGTCCCCCCTTGCTTGGATCCTCAAGTAATAGAGGCTAACACCGAGCAAACATCCAAAGAAAAAGAACGCCTATGAAAGACATTTGTCCCCATCTGCAATAGACATGAAGTTGGGGACAAAGTATGGGTCATGAATGTTGATAAGAGCAAGTTGCAACCTGAAAAAGTAGGGCCAGCAATCATTCTAAAGGTAAACAACAATAACACTTACCTTGTGCAAGGGCTTGGGAAATGTAAGCAAGACAAGACCCTACACCATGATTTCCTACAACCCTGCAAAGCAAGACAGAAGCAACGAGAAACCACCCTGCTCACCACCAAACAATAGCTGGTTCAATACAGCGCCTGGTCCCCTGACAACCTCCCTGACAACCTTCCCCCAGAGGAGGCTGACCTTCAGCCGGGGGGGGGGTGTCAAAACCACAGGCTTGACCCACCAGCAAGGTCCCAACCAAACGGGTTTGTGACCTACAATCCAATTATCCGGTCACCCAAAGCCAGACTAGGAAGTCAACTCAAATTACCAAATCCAACAACATGAACAGATGATGATCCTTGTCAGGGATTCAACCTGAGGGGGGTTCCTGAGAACTCGCGGGCGGACGGCCCGCGGGCCCAGCAGGGAGAGCTCACCACAAGATTGGGGCTAACTTTACAATATAAGATAACAATTTTCCAAGGACTGCCCAAGGTCCACTTACAGGCACCATAGAATCAATCAATCCGGTGAGGGTGATATACATCACTCCAAATATCTGAGTAGAAGTGGATTAATTAATGGCAACAGATTCTTGCGGGTGGTTGGGCTGTGGGGTGAGGGGCAGTGTCATTGGAACCAAATACGTGGGCAGGAAATTATACTTGCCTCAGAATAGCAGAGGGGGCTGGATGATTTTGATGCCTTCTCTGTAAAAGACTTCTGTCTCTCTAGTTCTAGCTTTGGGGTCGTGGATGAGGATCTCCTCCAGAGTAAACTCCAAATACACCGGGTTGGGTGGGTACTCAGTAAAATGTACTGGGCTGAAGGGAACTCCTGGTGGACGGTAAAGTTTGGGTGGCTGGTCCGCGGTTTCTTGGGGTAGGTGAGCACGGGGTGCGGAGCCGCGAGGAGTAGACTGTAAATGAAGTAAAACTAATAACAAGTATGGTATGATCTGGTTGAACCAAAGGTTCATGCCACTTTATTGCAAGGATGGCAATGGGCATCTTCCTGGCAGCCCAGGGTATAAGTATGCCCATCTGTCATGGTAAAACTTTCACAAATTCTGTCAGCCCGGGTTTTCACAATTACCAGGTCTTCCCAGTCTTTGGTGACATCAATTGCGGGGGTTATTTCATTGGCTGGTCTGAACTGAGAATGCTCAAATTCCCTAGTCAGGTTTTGGGATTGGTCGCCTCTGGGTGGCCCGCGTTCTATGGGAAAATTCTCTGTTTCCCCTTCCGTGCGGGCCCAAGTTATTTTGGAATCTGTGGCTGGACCTGCCCGTTGATTGGCTGTTTTATCAGGAACCTTTAGTGTGGAGAGTATTGGCGTAGGTATATTTGGTTCATCAAGCTTAAAAGGATTTTCCAAAGTCAAATCCTGTTCTGATTTGAGCCCAAAAAACTGCAGGCGGCCGGGTGGCTGGCCCTGCGGGCTGGCAGCCCGCAAGATGCCAGGGTTTGAGTTTTGTAGTTGAGGCTTTTTGATAAGTATAATTGATAGGAGTTTGTCACTTGTGACAATCCTTTACAGTGGATACCTCAATTTAGCGCTTGACTCACTACCAGGATCAAGCCACCCCCTTCTTCCATCCAGCTGTGTGATCACCAATCTTGTTCCCATTATCCTTGATTCACATGAACTATATAATCACTATCTCCCAATAAAGATTATTATCTAGTTTCTAAATATTTTTTCCCCTTGTAACTCTGCCAAAACAGAACAGTTACAGCACCAGCAATATGAGGAGCAGAAAATTGAACTTCTTAGCAAGGTTGATACAAAGCTTGCTTTGACAACAGATATATGGACTTCTTCAACCATGAACTCTTTTATTGGATTTACGGTTCACTGGATGAATCCCCAGTTCCAGCTAAAAAGAATGCTGTTGGCTTTTATCCCATTCCCTGACAAGCATACCAGCTCCAATATTCTGGCTAAATACAACAGAGTTGTATCAGAGTACAATATCAAGGATAAGGTAAAATGATGTTTTTGTAAACTTTCATTTAAATTAAAACTAGTTAAACTTAAATTTTATATGTAAACTAATTCATAAATTATAGATTTCAACAATCACTCTTGACAATGCACCAGCAAATGTAAAGTTTATTGAGCTTCTTCAGCAGGAAACTGCTGGCATTGGATTTTTCTCAAAAAAGTCTAATTTTCACATCCGTTGTCTTGTGCATGTCTTTCATCTTGCAGCGCAGACACTCATAGCAGGGGTTAAGGGAAAGAAGATCATAGAAGAGCCTTCAATCCAGGCTTTTGTGACAGAGGATCCAGAAATACAGGAATACCTGGAGTGTATATTTTCACAAGCTCCAGATACCTCTTTATCCTCTAATAGGGTAACTTGCTCAAAAGAGAACCCCATCAACTGCCTGAGAAAGCTTCTTATTGAGATCAAGAGCAGTGAAAGCCAGCTGCAGAAGCTTCATTCTCATCAGGCATCTCATCAACTAAAGGAGTCCAATCCAAAGCTTGATGTAAAAACCAGATGGAATTTGACTTTTGATATGATAAGATAGGCCCTTGAAAACAATTAAACTTGAATTTAACAAAATGAAATTGTGTACTAAAAGCTATTTTATAGGCTATATGTTATTTAGTCTCTGAAGAAGTAAATGATACTCTTCAATGGGAGAGTCACTACAATTTGGCTAGTACTTTAGCCATACAGTAGTTTTAAAAGCTATGGCAACAAGCGAAAACAATCCAGATTTAAACAAAATGAACTCAGATTTAAGCAAAATTAAAAATAAGTGAATTTATATTGATTTACAATAGATTTAGATTCATTTCAATTTTGCTTAAATCTGAATTCATTTCTTTTGAATCTGAGTTCATTTTGTTTGTTGCCATAGATTTTAAAACTACTGTATTTGATAAGACAACTTCCTTAGTATGCCCATCAAAGTCATGCTCTCTTTCCTCAGCACTAGTAGCTGTGCTTGATGTGAAAGCTCATCTTCAGTCTCTGATTGATGAGCTCTCATATGAGCATGAGCTTTGTGCACCAGTAGAAGAAGCATATAAGAAAGTGGAAAAGTATTATTCTTACTACACTACAGATATATTTCTTGTTGCAATAGGTAAATATTTAACTTATTATTGCTAATAGACAAGTACTTGACCCTGCATATAAGCTCTTTTACTTTAAAGAAAGAGTGCCTGAACTATATGGCCTAGCTGAAAATGCAATCCAAAAAATATACACTGAGTATCATGTGCAACCAGCAATTGAAACACAACATAATACTGGCATTGTACCCAAAAACAGCCATGAAGCATTTGTTCTCCAGCTCAAACAAAACCAGGCCCAAAAAAATGTAGGTGAATTAGCACTATATTTAAACAGTGATGTTACCATGATGTATATTTTGAGTTATTGGAAGGTAATTATAATATTATTTTTTGTCATTTATATCTATTTTATAGGAAAATTCTCTACAGTACCCCACCTTAAGTAAAATAGCAAGAGATATACTTTCTTGTCAAGCAACAAGTACAGCATCAGAACTTGAATTCAATGGTGCTGTTGATCTACTTGGAATACATTGGAACTATATGTCTACTTTAACCCTGAAGAAACTTAAAGAAGCCAGAGCTATGCTAGCTGATAATGTGGACATTGAAATTATGTAGATATAAGAATAAAGATCATATCTATGACATTTCAGTTTTTAATAGTTATTTTAGAAATTCAAAATTCAAAATTTAGTTAATTAGCAAAAGCAACACAATAAAACTATTGCTTTAACTGAAAAATATAATGACAAAATAAGTAATTAATGATACAGAATTATATATACTATTAAAGAACAAGCTTAAATAAGCTTATTTCAACCTTTCAAAGTAGTTGCTACTAGTTTTGTCTCTGTCTTGGTATTCAAACTCACAAAACTTGCTGTAAGATTTGAACAACTCTCTCTACTTGGTAAAGCTTATCTGTAGTAAATTCATTTGATTAAATAGTTATTTTAATTTTAAATTATATGTAATGATTTTTGAAGGTATTTATTAGTCATCAGAATTTAGAGGGGGTAGGGATTGCTATTGATCAAATCAAAAATGAAGACTGCTGCTCCAAAGCCAGCCCCTGAAAGCCGCACAGCTCCATTATTCTTAAGAGCTGCTTTTTTGCAGCAAGGGAGTTGAAATTCCCTAGCTGCTGCTTTGTGCCGCACAGGCTAATTTTAGCTGTACGGGTTTCACTGCTGTTTCAAACAGCAGTGGCAATTTTTTGCCATTTGCCGCAAAAAATCCCCTGGGAATTGCCCGCCTAAATCTTCTAATAGAAGAGTGGCGTGGTTCCCGGGTATCAATTGCAGCAAGCATCCCTAAGCCAAAGCAAAGAAGCTTATCTGTATAGATTATCCAACACCAGAATGTGTGGATTAAAACTGGAAGAGGAGAAATATATTTTAAGAATAGTATTGAAATTTGGATGCTTTACTCTGCTTTTATATGATTGAATGTTTAACCTCTATAATTAGGATTCACTTGCTTGAGAAAAGAGAGCTGGGTTAATATGAAGAGATACAGTTCAAACTAGATATATACATGTTAGTTTAAGTAAAAAATGATTGGCTTGTGCATTTCAAAATTATTTATTTTCAGATGAAATAATAGAATATTCCAATTGGATGCATCACCTGATCCAAGTGACTGCATATTGTTCAGAGTAAACCTTGCTTGCTACAGCTTTATCCCAGTAAGAATGTCAGTGGAGTAAACTGACAATGATAAAATTAAGACTTAACATAATGATTTTTATGAAACTTAAAGTATCTAGATGAATATTATATATAAATCTGATCAAAATGCTACCAATAATGTTAGCTCTAGCCACTCTAGATGCTGAGATAAAAAGTGAAAGGCTGGAATCAGACCCATACCATAATCAAAGCCAGACTCAATTTAATCCATCCAAATTCATTTTAATAGAAATTCCAAAAAATCAAAAACAACATATCTCTGCAAATACTAAGTTGATTTTAATGTTCAATAGTTTATTTTAAAGCTACAAATCAGCTCTAAATTTTGAAGGAATTTAGAAAATCAAATATTAAGTTTAAAGTATTATTTTACTGTAAATTCAGAACCTAATGGTAGAAATGCAGGATAGTCAAATCCTTGGCCCAAATTCAAATCACATTTGTGGGCAACTCAGCTGGGAGAAAACCAAAATATTTAATAAAACCAACCATTTAATTTAGCTTTCTTTGAATTATTTGAATTCAAAAACTTTGTATTCCTACTGCAGATAACTTGACTAACTAAAGGCAAAACACATCAAACAAATGTGGGATACATGAATCAGAAACACAGGATTCTAACATATGACTTGGTATTTCCTGTGAGTCTAACAGATCATAGACAACATGAAATTATCAACAAACATGAAATTGCAGGAATGTCATATCCATGGACCAAATAACAACTCAAAAATGAGGTGAATTTGAAATAAATATAATTTATGGGCATTGTCATGAATGACAGTTCTCCCAAAATTAGTGGAAAACTCCAATTAGGAGAATCAAGCTTGGGACCTGATTCTGATGGTTGTGAGAATCCTGCGGACCCTTGGGCTGTCCAATTGTGTTTTTTGCGGCTAACCAATGAAAGAGCTGGAACAAGTTGTGATTCAAAACTGGATAATCAGCAAAATTTTCAGGTCCGCCAGGCCACAGATTCACAAAGTATGAAGGAACGTCATAGGACAGTGATTAATCCAGGCCAGTCTAGATTGCTAGAAGCATTGAATCAACATGCTGTCACTCCTATATTGACTGATGGGTTATCTGGGGAGGAATTTACTGCTCAGCTTGATAAGTTAAAGTCTCAAGAAAACTCAGATGATAGGTTAGAAGTCCAGGCCGCCAGGTCACGTGATCTCCCGGCCTCTGGTGACCTTGAAGTGACTCCCAGAGATGTTCAGACCATGGGACCAGGGTTGACCCGGCTTGGGGTTTCTGAGGGTCACTTGATCCAGAATGATGGGAACATGAGTGGCAATGATAAGGCCATGAGGATATTATTGTTGGGCAATCAGATGAAGACCATTCCAGCAGAGGAAATGACAGGCCAAAGGATCCAGGAAGGGGCCAGAGCTCTCAGGCCAGAAGAAACTGGGCAACTTAGCAATCATGCAATAGGCTAGATTCTGAACTTAGCATTTGGAATGGTATTTAAACTCCATGAAGCCTTGAAAATTGGTATTGTCATTTTGAAATAAAAATAAGATTATGGGAACTTGGTTCTACCAATTTATTCCTTATTTTGTCTTGGTTGCTTTCCATTTTACTACTGTTCCAACAGAAAATCTTGGGCTGACAGTGTAAATTCACTCCACCCTTTAGCCCTGGATAGGACAATCTTCCCGCGCTGCACAAAGAAATCTGCTCAGAAGCCGGCCAAGCCCCTTAATTCCCTTGAGGATTTAGCCCATACACTTGATGAGAGATTTGTGTTGGCATACCCTTCCCAGGTGGTAAATACCAATGTGATGAACTTGGTTCCCACTTGGGAGGAATCTCTGATTAATTTAGACTATTTTTTTGGCTATGGCCCGTCCACACTTGAAATTAATTAAGTCTAAGCATTCAGGTCGCACTACTGCCAATTATTTAAATGCTAATTCAACTGGATTGAATGCTGATTTAATTCACTCCAGCAATGCCAGCCAATCAGAGTTAAAGCCAGAAATTAATAAGAAACCCTCCAATCCTTTGGATCCCCTTCTGCAAAATTTCTCTGCAAGCCAATTAAGTTCCAGCCCTGGGTCAGGTGACCCTTGAATTCAAATTCCACCCTTAAAGCAAGACAGGGGACTTTCAGTCCCCTGCTTGCTCATTCTTTCAAAATAAAGTTCATACTTTTAAATTGTGTTTTTGGTTATTCTGGGCCTTTATTTTGGGGTCCTATTTTGTTTCCTAAAGCTGTTAGTAAAAGTATTAACTATCCCCTACCCTTGTTATTGTCCCTAAGTTTACGGCACCTGTTTCAAAGCATCTAGAGTTAAAGTTAGTATTAACTTATACGCTTACCTCTCCTGCTTTCAAAAATCAAGTTTGAACTGTAAACTAGTTAGTAAATATCCTATAATTACCTAATTTAAGTTCAATTTTGTGTCCCACTTGCTTTGTTGTCTTTGCCCGGTCATATACACTCTCAAATAACTCTTCCTGCTCTTTTGGAAAGCGTATAGTCCACAGTTGCTGTTCTCTCAATTTTGGGTCTGTTCTGCAGGTCCCCAGTTGTCAGGTTTTCCTTTTCCTTTGTTCTGTTCTAGAAAAGTTTGCATAATAATTATTTTGCTTTATTTCTCCTTGCAGTGCAAAATTGTTGGTTTCTTTCTTCAAATTTGTGGCTTTTACCCTGGCTCCTGCCTTGGTTTTAATTTGGACCACTTCTCCAGACCTTTGGAGTTGCATTTCCCATTCATTCTATCATGTGAGGGCCAACCCCAATCAATTCATGAAAATGTTTGAGGATATCCATGGGCACACACAGAGCATTCTAACTGCCAGTGAAAACGTGGTAAAGAGTCTCACCTGTGATGACCTCAAATATTCTGCTCTCAATCCAGCTCCCTCAGTGTCCCCTAGCTTGAGCTCCCCAATGCCTCCCCTCCCTTCCCTGTGGTTCTGGCCGGTCAGGCCCAAGAGGACAGTTTGGAGGTCAAAGAGCATCCTCCCAAGCACGCTACCTGGCTGCTTGGTGGGATGATCTTAATGGGCCTGGATTCTTACTTTCCCCAATTATCTGCCGCGTTCTCTCTTTGGACACCACTTTGAGCGGCCATACCAGTCCTGCACTGGATGGTGTCCTGGTAGATCCTTCCCCCAGGATGGGAGCCAAACTTAGTTAGTTTAGTCCCCCTCTCTTACAGACAGCCCACATTCTTGAGGAAGCTCCCAAAATCTGGCCTGCATTTTATTGTCCACCAGGAGCACTCATTGGGCCACTGCATTTTTCTGACTATCCACTTAAACCAGAGTACAGGGAGTTTACTGTGAAGGTGACCCTTGTCCAGAACACCTGGCCCAACAGATAACCCCACAAACAGCCTTTTTCAGGAATATTCCTGACATAAACCAGATTCTTACTGGAGGGCAATATTGGAAAATAATAGAGGGATGCTCTGATAAAAATGACAAATTCAATGAGAATTTCCCCCATTTAATGGGAGAAAATAAAAATCAAACAGATGAAAAACGTAACTTAATGGACACCAGAATAATTTATCATCTGGGCAGGCACCTGCCACGCCTGCCAGCACCCTCCTGTCAGGGCCCAAGGGCTCCCAACTCTGATCCATTTAAACTATAGTCTAAGAGAAGTCCTTTATTTATTATTCAGACCAATAATGAACATAATGGGGAAAAGGGGAACTAGGTTCTTTTTATAAAATTTACATTGGTATTTGAGATTCTTCCAGATTCTTCCTGAAGGTCCTTGTCTCTCTATCTGGAGGGTCATGCTAAAAGTTTGAAACATCAGCTGACTAATTCTAGTCATATTCTTTTGGCCAGATTAAAACTTCGCAGTTTGCCTCAGTTGGTCATCTAAAAATAATTTAGATGGATTTTCCTCATCTGGGGCTTTCATTTGAGTGTAAGAACGTCCAAAACTGATCACTGGAAGCTGAGATATGGTTGCATTTGCCCGCTTACTAATTGTTGCTTTTCTTGATTTGAAATCCAATCTCGCGACCATTTCGGGACATGCTGACAGGGTTTTTGAACTCGGTTCTTTAAATTGCCATAACTTTTGATCTAGGGTACCTAGGGAGATCATCAAGGTAGCTTTCTGACGGCAAGAAGTAGCTTTATTGATCCAAGCTATTAAAACGTGATTTTTCAAAGCTACTATGTCATGACGGGCCATGACACCTCCACCAGCCTCCCAGCACCCAGCCAGCCACCCGCTCGCCCACCCAGCTGCCAGCCTCACACCTGGGACCCAGCTCCTACTCCCCAGCCAATCAGAAAATCCCACCCAATGCAGCCAATAAAATAAGTCCCTGAGAAAAGGAAAAAATTTAGAGAACAACCTCTGCCTATCAGAAGAGGGCCAAATTCAAGTTTTAAAAATGAGCAGCAATTCTACCCATAACCAATGAGATTCTGAACCTCAGGTCACATGTTTGAGTCCAGACCCCAACCAAACCCTGGCTTCCAAAACAAAAATAGACACTGGGAATCCCATGAGTTGTAGACACCATCTGACCACATGCCCAGAGGAAATCATTGGATCTGTCCAAGAGTGGCCAAACTCCCAACATATTGTCAAAGAACAAGAGTTTGGCCACCCTCTCAAGCCCCAATTCCCAATCCCATCTTCCAAACTTTTGGGTTCTCCAATTCCTTGTTTTCATTCCCACTTGCAAAACTTTGAACAGTGGGAAGCACTATAAATAAGGGACCCCTCCTCATTAATAGCTTAGGCTATTATCAAGTTTAATACCCTCAATAAAGCTAATCTTACTTAAACCTTAAGCCCACCTTAACTAGTTTTCCCCAGCCAACCCCCTCCAATCCAAGGAAGATGAATCATCTCATCTGCACAGCTGTGCTTACAGCTTGCCTTGGGATTGGAGGCTACCAACATGGATCAGAGTTCTTTGGACCTTCATCAGAAGGGCTAGGTCATGACCACCACTATGAACCTGGGCAACTCAACTCTTCCCACACTGGTTCCTGGCCTCCCCTTGTATCTCCACACTTCACACTGTTCATTGTGGTGTACACCTCCATGTACTATGTGTTAACCTACTTTGCAGGGAGCTTTGGAAGGTACAACATCCATACCAAGGTCTTCCACTGGTTGATGACTATATATCCAATTGTCACCGCTCTGACTGGCTTTCAATTTTCTAATCTCTTGTCATACCTACTGCAAGTAGCACCCATTGTATCTGGGTATTACACCTTCCACAAGGATACCTGGTGCCAGCATCCAGCCTTCAAACCTCATGTGAAATAAAAATATTTGCCTGCCTACCAGACAGATATGGAAGCACCCCCTACACTCAAACCTGACTGTCTACATCCCACCCCAGGTCTGACTCCTCCCACAGCCACCCAATACGCAGGTATTGCCTACATCACCTTGGATGGGTTAGTTGACACTATGGTTCTAGCCGCTGGACCCTGGGCTCTAGTAGACCAATCAGCATCTTATCTCATCAAGTTAGCACCCCTCTTATGGTGGGCTTTACCCTCTACCCAGCAGAGCAAGTTGGTAGCTGAGGCTAACAGTCCTTTCCCTGGGACGCGGTACCCTGACAGGCATCTCAAATAGGATATCAAAGGATCAAAAGTAGATTCATGCAAACTCTTTTAGAAATTGCAGGAATTCTCAAAAATCACCCAATTCCATTTTAAGATGGCTAAAATTTATATTGAAATATTCACCAGATTAGGCATACTTAATAATAAAATTGGCTAAAATGTACACTCCTCTTATTGGGTTTATTTTTTAATAAAAATTATTAAGTCTTATTCTAGCAACAGACAAGTAAACAAGCTGTTTCCTGGACTTGACAAAATCATGCAGGGCTACACTGGGTCTTCCAACAGTAAAGCCTCTGTCTATGGCCACTATCAACCCGCAGGCCCCTCCCCAAGCACTATCCAGGAGTGTATTTTTTCTCCTGATTCATCCAGCATGGGCCTGTTTGCGTACCACACACATTCAGCTGCTAACCCAAATCCTAATTTCACACTGGTATCAGAAATCAACCAATAAAGCCAAGAGACCCCCAAGGAAGCAGGAATACCAAAACAGCCAATAAGATGTCATACTTTGGTTCCCAAGACAGACATATACCAGCCCAGATAATCAGCTTGAAAGATTCAGAAGAAAGCTCATCACCCCCAAAATTGTCCTAGAAATGGTAAAAAACAGGGAGGCTTATGTACCTTGGGAAAATAACAACCATTATAGGTTTTGAAAAAGTCCACTTTGGCTGCAAACCCACAAACTCATTTCAACTGTGGTCCACCTCCCAAGAGACTCTAACTGGGGCACATATGTCAACTGACTGTCATGGCAGTGAAATTTTTGGCTGGTATTACTGTAAATTCAGAACCTGAACGTAAAAATGCAGGATTGTCAAATCCTTGGTCCAAATTTCAAATCACTTTTGCGGGCAACTCAGCTGAGCAAAAAGTAAAATATTTAATATAATAAAATAAAACATTTAATTTGACTTTTTTTGGTTTATTTAAATTGGCAAATTTTGAATCTCTTGAGCAGATAACTCAACTAACAAAAGACAAAACCCAGCAGACAAATGCGGGATACATGAATCAGAAATGCAGGATTCTTATGTACAATTTGAGATTTCCTGTATATCAAACAAATCATAGACATCATGTGAAAATGACCAAATCAGAAGTTGCGGGATTGTTAAATCCAAGAACCAAGTTTCAAATCATAATTGCAAGGAATTTGAAATAAATATAATTTATGGGTGTCTCAAAAAGGATGCCAAAGGATCTAGAGTGGATTTGTGCTGATTCTTTTAGGAATCATAGGCATTCTCAAAAATTACCCTATTCCATTTTAGGTTGGCTAAAATTTAGATTGTATTATTCACAAAATTGTCATATATAACAATAAAATTGACTAAAATATACATTCCTCTTCTTGAGTTTAAAATTATAATAAATTTTTATTATGTCTTCTTTCAACAACAACCAAGTCAACAAGCTATTCCCTGGCCTTGACAAAATTATGCAGGGTTACACTGTGTCTTCTAATAGTGAAGCCTCCCTCTATGGCCACTCCCAACCTGCAGGCCCCTCCACAAGCGCCACACAGGAGTCTGTTCTTTCCCCTGCAACTTCCAGCATGGCCCTGTTTGCCCACCATGCACAGGCAGTTGCCAACCCAAATCCCTTATCAGCAATGGCATATGGAGCCAGCCATTTTAGCCATGGGGTCACACAGAGAGCCCAGAACCCCGAAACAGCTAATCAGATGGCATTGACCAGTTCACAAGATGGACATATCCCTCCCCCAGCCAATCAGCCTGCAAGATGCAGAAGAAAATTGATCACCCCAGAGATTGTTCTCAAAATGGTCAAAAAGCAAGGCAAGCTTATGTCCCTTGGGGAAATTGCAGCCACAATGGGTTTTGCAAAGTCAACTGTGGCTGCAACCCTGAGAGCCCACGCCAACTGTGGCCCCCCTACCAAGAAGACCCTGACTGGTGCCTGTACCTCAACCAAAGGTGACACAGCCCATCCCCTTATGATGGCCATTATGGAATGTGACCCGCAGATGCCCCTGGTCCAGGGACGTCTCCAGTTAGGACTCCACGGCATCTTCACCAACAAAAGAACAGTGAATTCATGGATGCACGGAGTTGCGGTTGCCGCCAGAATCCTATCTAATCAGGTTCTTGGTGGCCCCATTTTAGTGGATACCAACCCATACAATGCAACCATTATTAATTTTATTAAAGGGAGGGCAATGAGGGCCCGTAATGATGTCATCTTCCTATCATATACCAAGATCTTGCCCAGTATCCAAGACTTTGGAGAGAAGCACATCCAATCTGACATGTACAAGCGCGGCCCAATCTTGTATTGTTTTGTTGGGGTTTTATTGGCAGTTTCCCCATTGGGCGTCAATTATTACTCGGCAATTTTGAACACTGCAGATGGGTATGCCTACCAGACAGAGCTCAAGGCCATGCTGGAGGAGTGGGCCACACAAAACACCGTGCACACAGTTGTACTGAGTGCAGAGATGGAGCAGCAGGAATGGGCTACCCAAGAAATAAAGGGCTGCGGGGCATACCTGCTGGTCCTACCCCATCAACTACGCCAACATGCATCTTGTAGATGTATGTCTTTACAATTTTGGTTCCTCCCTTAGGCGCTTGAAGCCTGCCACCTACAACAAACTATGCACCAAAATTGATAAGGGGTATGAGCTTTTCCCTTCCACGTCCGTCCAGGACTTATTTGATCTCATCATCTTCTATGCAAGTGATAGTGATAAGTCCAGAAAGGACCCCCGTCTCTCCCCACGCCAGTCCATCCGTTTTGTCAAGCCAGTATATGTGACAGAAGAAGAGTTTGAGCAATTGAAGCAAACTGCTCTTGCTGCCCCTTCCCAGTCAACAGACCCTGCCTCCCCAACCCCCCATCAAGCCACCTGCCTTCCAACCCTGACTCCCAAGCCACCACCCATTCCCTCCCCACTATCTCTGATGCTGCCCCTTTCACAGGCGCAGATGAAGGCGACGTCCATTCTACCCATTCCCTTCTCTTCCCGTCCTTTGATTAGTAAATAAATCTTTTCTTTGTGACAACTTATTAAAATTGATATCTCTCTTTCAATTCATACTTAATAATATTTTATTTTTACATTGTTAGCATTCCCCATATGTAAAGAATCTTGTAAATTGATGTGGTAACATATAATTATTTCCATGGATATTTTCATCATTGTTAATAAATCAAAGACAATAAACGTAAATATTCTTAATGCAATATTTACGTTTATTGTCTTTAATTTATTAACAATGATGAAAAATATGTATGCGCTGAATATAGTACTATAAAAACCAGTTTTTTGAATGAATTTGAACAATATTTCAACAATCTATAACTTAATCAACAAATTAGAAGCACACCTTCAAAAGGTTGTTGAGATAGAAAGAAATATCAGGGAAATAGTGACAGGGAAGCTGGGTAACAAGGGCCAGCCACTGATACAGTCAAAAAAGATGCCCTTGATAAGTTGGGAAATATTATAGATGAAAAAAATAAAGAAAAAATTACTCAATCTACAGGGAACTATTTTATCAAGTCTTGAATTCAAAAACACAGCCTACAATTTGTGGGAGTTCTGGCAGGGGGCCAAAGAAAACAATAAGAAGATAAAACTAATTGAAGGAACAGAAATTCAGAAGGAAATTAATACCAACAAAGAGGAAACCGACCAAATGGAAACAGATGAGAAATGAAACACAAGCAAGAAGCAGAAGCGCATCAAGAAATACAGAAGCTTTATCAAATGAAAGTCAAGAGGAAGCACAAGTTGCAAGAAGAATAAGAAAAATTAAGCCTAAGAAAAATTAATGAAGAGCATCCAACACTCATGAAGTTTGCAGATATGGCGCCTGTGGCTGAGGGGGCCACAGGGGAAACAATCAGTAAGTTTTTTATGTTTAACTTATATTTATTTTAGTCATCACCAGGGATGGGGATGAGGTTGCAGAAGTGGCAGCTTTTACGCCGAGTTGGTTTTATGGGGGCTACCAGTCACTGGTGGCCCCTATAAAACAAATAAATAAAATAGTTCAGCAGAATATGAATATGTTTTTTAATAGTGAAGCTCAAAATAGAGAATATTCACTACCTGCAGGGTGCTTGCCATGGATAAGGGAAGCATAAAAACTAGGATCAACAATCAAAATCAAAGAAATGAATGAAATTTGCAGGGATATAAAACTGAACTTTGATGAATACATTTATGAAAGCGTTCAAAGGTTCCCCTTCACAAATATCAATGAATACAAAAAATTTTAATAAATACTGACTTTCAAATTGGAAATGAATATTTAAAATCTGCAATATTTAATGAAATTTTTAAAGCTCTATCAAACAAAGTCAGGGATGCAGTCCTCGTGAATAATCTTAAGCCTTTATTGATATTGTTCACTGAGGCCTGGGGGGCTGATACAAGTCAGGCGCCCCCCGGAACCCTCTTCAAGTTCAACCAAACATCCTATATCAATAGGTTAGTACAAACGTTCAAAAAACTGTGCATGTTCTTGGAAAAATATACCTCACAAAGGATCCACGTTGCGGTGTACCTGGGAATCCTGCTCCATTGCATACTGAAAGCCAACATGAAAAAATTAGAAGATGTACCTATACAGATTGACATATGCTGCGTAGCCCTCAACAGACAGAAAACACTACAGGGATACAGGACAGTCGAGCACGTCCTCTATGATTCATTTGCATTGGCAACTCTATACGGGTACTACGTGCCCCCCAAAAAAACCTGCTAGTGGATTCCCTCACCTGTTTTCCTTTTATAAGACAGTCGGCCACCACCAGGGTGTTGAGCGCCACCCCTCTAGCAATTGGCGCCAGAGTCATCCACCACATACAAAAGAGTATGTGGTCCCAATTAGATGCATTAGCTGAAAATTTAATTTTGGGGTATAATTCCCCGGAATAAACACATTCCCCTTGCAATTTGCATTCCCCTAATAAATCATTTTCCCTTGCAACTTAAAATTTTTATTTTTTTTATTTTTTATTTTAAATATTAAAATCTTTAATATTGACATATTTAATATCAAATATTTTGATATTGCATAAATCACATTTTAATAAATTTTTTATATTTTGATTATTTAAACTTAAATATTTAACTTTTAAGATTTATAATTAATATTTTTATTTTAATATTTTAATTTTAAATTTTAGTATGTAAATTATAATCATTAATATATCTAAGTATATTAAAAGACTTTAGTTATAGTTGCCAATACGTCAAATAAAAAAAGAATTAAAAATGTTTTTATTTACTACTTGTTGAGTACAGGTCCATTTATCACAAAGATAAACATGGAGAATTGAATTTATCTGCATCATGCAGCCCGCTCCACTATTGTTCTAAACAAATGATTGTTTACAACTTGAATTACCTTTCCCTTGTAATATGATTTGATACACATATTCAATATAATTGAACTGCGTCCTAAGTACAAATTAATAAGGATTATATAAAAATCATTGGTTGCTGTGTCGTGTGGCTATAGTGGCACTGAAATAATAAGGATCATATGATGACACACAAGGTCTGATTTGTGACGTAAAAATCCAAAGTACCAACAACAATTAACAATTATTTAAATAAAAAATTCTATTTCAATCTTTTTTAATTTATTTATTTGGTAGCGCAACAGTCAATAAAGTATTCAGTGCATTATAATAAAAACATATTCTTCATACCTAGTATAGTTAATTTTACTTACTTTTATACGTATTCTTATATGTCTATAATACAATCACACGTCAAATTATTATATATAAATAATAATTTTTGAGACCTAATGAAAATAAAATAAATAAAAATAAAAACAAAGTAAACTGGAGAGCCCATTTATCTTATTGGCTCAGAGGCCAGGGCTTTAGGGAGGAAGGATTCTGAGTGCTTGTAAAAAGCCGCCACCACATTGGGTGGCATTGCAAATTGGCTGACCTCAAGAATATTGAATAGGTCCTTGGTGTCCTGCGGAAGGCCTTGTTTCACCTTATTCTTGATCCAACCAAACACCTCCTTGATTGGATTCAGGAATGGGGAATATGGCGGGAGGAAGAGAAGTCTCATTGGACAATCAGCAAGGCAGTGGCTGGAGGAGTGGCTAGTCTTGTTGATAGGGGGAACTCAGACACAACCAGATCCACTTTGTGGAGCCCAACATTATCAAGCACAACAACGTTGGTTGTGCCGCTATAATTTATCCAAAGGTACTCCTTGACAACTTGGAGAAAATCAAGAAAATTCCCGCTATTGTGGGAACCCTTGATCATTTGGTATTGGTCCAACCTGCAAGGACCAAGAAGCGCAACCATGGAATAGGTCTGGGAACGGACAGCTGCACAATGGGCTACGCTGTCCTTGGACCCCTTCTCAACCCACCCATGCCTAGACCTGAGTAAGGAGGAAAACAACAATTTTTCAATATAGAAGAACTGTACGTTGCCAGTCTCCTTTAATGCCAGATATGTCTCGGCATAAATGCATCAATCCTCAATAGTCTTTTCACTGTTTCTGTTGTACAGAGAAACTCTGAGCACCTTTCAAGAGAAGCCCAAATCAACCATTGTTTTTTAAACAAGGGTTTTAGAAACAGAAAGCCCAAACTCTGTGGCAAGCATTGATTGGACAGCAAGCATGTCCAGGTGGCAATCCCTGGCTACCCACTGCTTGATTGCGTTGATGTGCACAGGCTGCAAGAGTTTTGGCTGCCGCTTAGCCTTGGTAGATTTGGCAATTTGCCCGGTATTGCCATACTTGGTGTTGATGTCAGCAATATACCTGGCTGTGACACACAAATTGGGACGCAATATCCCAAACCACCATTCCCCCGTTCAAGCAGTTGAGGAGAGCTTCACGCTCACTATCCATCAACCGACGCCGGCCCTTGACAGGTACCACGGCATCCTGGCTACCAGGCTCAACACAGGGGATGGGGACCTTTGTGTAGAAGGTGGGAACATGCTTGGTTGCACTGGCGCCGTCAATGGTGGAATAGTTCACAGGCGCAGATGGCTCAACAGTGGCTGTCAATGGCTCGAAGGTGGTGTCAAAGACACGGGGGCAGGAAGTAGCAACTCTTGGGTCAAGAGTGCGGGGCCTAGTGACAACTTGGTACACAGTGAAGGTGTAAGTAACCTCAGTGTTCCTGGTGACCCTGGTGTAGGAGACTTTGGTTGCAGACCTTGAGAGCAGCTTCTGCCTGGGATTCAAGCTGGTTGTTCTGGCTTGGGACACAGGAGATGGTTGGCTGGCGCTGACACCTTGGGAGGCCTGTGTGTTGGCATGACTCCCTTCAAGTTGGGTTCTGGGTCTGTTCTTGGGCCCTCTGGGACGCCCTTGTGGACAGGCTGCCCCGCGGGCTGGTGCAGGAGCGGGTTGGGAATGTGATTGACGGTCCATAAAAATAAAATAAAAAATTATATTTTAGATTAAATATGTATTTATTTGGAGTTATTGGTTTAGTTGTGGGAAGTTGTTTTCTCTTGATTCATCCTTAAATAGTAGCAGAGTTTCTATATTGGTAATTTGAAGTGAATAATATTGTATACTTTCAGGGTTTGGATGATTTTAAAGTTTAATAACTTTTTATGTCTAATTATGGTTATTGTGATTGAATTTTTCATTTAATTTTAGTTGTGGTGGAGCTTCTTGATTTGGGTTGGTGTTTCCTAGTGTACTTACTGTACATTCAATTTGGATTCCAGCTCCTGCAATTAATATCTGAGTTTACTAGTGGCATTCAAAAGGGATTTGAAATTTGGTTCTTGGATTTGACAATCCCGCAATTTCAAAAAACATAGTAAACTTAATGAAAATGGCTGATGGATTTGAACGCTTCAAATATGATTCAGGTTAATTCATTTTGTCCATAGGAAATATGCAGCTCAACTTGAACTTTGCAAAGTGTCTATGAGTTCCCGCATTTTCAAATATTCAAATAAAGACTCACAAAATTCAATTTAATTAAAAAAAGGCCATCCCGCAAAAGTGATTCAAAATTTGGACCAAGGATTTGACAATCCTGCATTTTTACGTTCAGGTTCTGAATTTAAAGTATATGTATATATCAATGCATTTTATTTAATAAAAATCATTATAAACTTGGTATTTTTCATTGTGATTTTATTTGTCAGGGCCCAGAATGCCCTGGACAATCAACTAGCCTTCCTAGAGATAAAGTAACCCACAGCATGGGAAACATTATCAACTGCCTTCCAGAGGGAAACCCCTCCCTTCCAAATAACAAATGGCCTGGAATTTGAGAGGCCCACAAGCCTTGAATCCCTGGCATTGAATCTAATAACAAATTCAGTGTCATTTACTATTGGAAAATGGTACATCAGAAGGGCAATCTTTTAATTGCGCAATTAGGCACTTGATTGCTTGCATTATCTATTAATATTTGTGCCACCTTGGCTTTCTGCAGCCCAACCAAGGTTCCTGTTATACCAGCCAATGCCCATCCATCCCCAGGCTCAAGTGCGCAAATTCCATGCCATTTTGCAATTATCACAGAAAATGATTCCACTAGGCCTCTGGTAGCACAAAAGGCTAAGCATTCCCTAGTAAGTATAAATAGTGAGGAGGAGAAGCCTTCCTCACTGATGACATCTTAAACAAACAACTTTATGCCCAGGACCCATTATTTTCTTGCAGAAATTAGCTATTTTTGTACCAATATAATCATTCTGTTTTCATCTATTTGTGAACCCACTGCACAATACAACTACGCCTATCTGTTCCCTCTTGGTTCTGCTTTGTCCATTTAGTTCAGCCACTTTGCTCCATTGACTTGGAGTTCTTCCACCCTCACCAACTGGATCTTCCTCTTGGCCACCCTGGAGGCCCAATTCTGACCATTATGAAGGAGATCCCCTCCACTCCCCCCTTACCCAATGTCCCTCCTGTCCAAGACTTCAGTAAGTTGGGGTTTGTCTACATTACAGTATTGGGGCTGTCCAATCAGGTTGTGCCCCATACTGGAAGTTGGTGTCCCCTAGCTACAGCAGTGAATTACATTTTCAGGATAACACCAATTGTGTATGTGGCCTTTCAGGCCCGGCCCACCTCCCTTGTGGGAGTCCAGCCAGACTCTGGTATGGGCTGTGACATTATAATTGTACTGTTTCCATATTAGGGTGTCATTAACACTTTTTACAGATATTTTACAGATTTCATTTTAAAGCTTGTATATTTAACTATTGATAACAATTATGTAAAATTAAAGTCAGATTTTGTGATTAATAATAATACAATGGATTAATCAATCACAATTTATGGCCATTCATTACCTGATTTTTTGCTGTGACAATTGTGCATTTTCTGTTTTTTGTGTAATTGCATCTTATTGGCTGAATTACTACCCTGTCACAAGTGACAGCTTCCTACTATCAATAAGCAAGGTAGAATCACTTTGGGGTTCCTGGTTGCCAGCCCCCAAAGTGTGTCCTGGGTCATAGCCAGGGAACGTCTTGGAGGAGTCATCATTTACTAGTAGAGGGTGTTGGCTAGTGTCAGGAAGCCAGGTATAGGTAGAGACCTTAGGCAAATCAGGACAGGGTGCAGCTAAGCTGGAGGGTAAAGCTCACCATATAATGAGTGCTAACTTGATAATGTAAGATACAGACCACCTGCGTAAGGACCAGGGTCTGGAGTTAGGTACTATAGAATCCACCAATCCTGTCAAATCAATATAAAGTACTCTAAACAGTTGGGTAGAATTGGTCTCTGTTGTGGCAGTAGGTTCCAGCGGGCGGTCTGGGTTTGGGGTTAAGGGCGGAGTCATGGGGACAAATTATGCAGGCAGATAATTGTACTTTTCTTTGAACAATAGGGGCAGCACCTTGTACCACTTTCCTTTGTGTCCTATGTATTTGGTCTCTATAGTCCTTGCCAAGGAATCAGTAATAAGAATAGTCTCCATGTGAAACTCTGAGTAGGCGGGGTTAGGCGGGTATTTGATAAAATGCACAGGGCCAAAGGGGGCTCCAGGGGGACAGTATAGTGCTGGGAGCGGGTTGTCAAGTTGGTCTCTGGAGTGGGCGGTCACCTATTTATCTACTTGGCCCAAGTTGAGATGAAAGATCACTAAAACTAGATAAGGTGGAATTTGATTGAACCAAAGGTTCATAAACTTTATTATTAAAAATGATGATGTGGTCATCACCACATTGCCAGGGTTCTTATACCATGTGATTCCACTTCTTTGATTTATGCAGGCTTCAGGTCTATGGGCAATTTGCTGGCAGGGCATGGATCTTGGCTTCAGGTCTTGAGGGCAGCAGGTCCTGGTTGGGTTTGCTCTGGTGAACAGAAGTGGTGATGCTTAATTCTGCTGCTGGTGTTCACCATGTCACCTGAGCTGGCTAATTGCATTGCCCTTTATGGACTGAGGATTGGTGATAGTTGGTGCTTATTGGCAGGGCTAGTAGTGGGTCTTGTCCAAGCCACAACTTCTGTGTAAGTTTTGGTCCTCAGTGGTACTGGTTTGGAGGGTCCTGGTTGGGTTGGCTCTGGGGAGCAGAAGTGGTAATGCTTTGTTTTGCTGGTGCTATTTGCTATGTCACCTGAGCTAGCCAATTGCAATACCCTTTCTGGACTAGAGACTGGCAACAGCTGATACTTGTTGGCAGGGCTAGTAGTAGGTCTTTTTACAACCTCCTTTAGATAGGTCACATCTCTTGCGTAGTTATGGGTCTTCAGTGGCACTGGTTTGGTGGCAATCTGGCAATCATTCAGGGAATCCTTGTTATTAAGCCGGCAGGTCGCGGGGTAATTTAACAACTCAAGTCTGTGACTTAACAATTTGGCAGGTCCTGGGCCATCCTGGGGGACTCAATCCGCCTTCAGAGGACTTGGGTTCAATTTTGAGGTTTTTAATGCAGACATTAAACTTCCAGTCTTTGTTGCTGGCAGTCTGGCAGATTCTCCTTTGTCCTGGTTAGAGCAAAGTGTTTCCTGAGGGTTGGGGCTTAACTCTTGGGCTTTCAATACAAGTATTGAAATGTCATTCATGACAGCTAGCTAGAAGTTTATACTGAGCCTTCATTAATGAAAAATCTTCTAATACTTTTCTTATTACTAGGTGGGCATCCCCACCATGCACTTGTACTTCAGCTGGCGCTAGACCTTCTTTAGGCCTGTACAAGTCTTTCAGAAACCTAGTAAACTCATTCTCAATGAAATAATGTCCCATATATGTCTTTTCAAGGTGTCTAGTCAACCTCTCCTACTCTTACTGAGAGGTCTTACTAGTGGCAAACCTTCTACAACTTTGAAAATAGGGATCTTCTTCCCCTTGGCCAGGGTAAAAAATGTGTGATAATTCACTCATGGGGGTTATCTGTACTGCTTAGAACTTTGGACAGGGGTTAAAATAGGATTTTATTCATGATTATAAGGAAGATCCCCTTAGAAACCTTCTGGTATATTTCCGGGGGTAGGGGAAACAATAGGGGTTTGCCAATACCTTGAAGCCCTCCAACAATATCTTGTACTCCTTGTACTTGGGCTTAGGCTCTTTCTCCTTGGTCTTGGACTCCTACTCTTGAGTCTTGGGCTCCTGCACTTTGCTCCAGCTTCAGCTCCTTTGTCTTGGGCTTCTGAACCTGTGTCTTGGGCTTAAGTCCTTTGTGTATTCCTTGTGTCCTTTGTAATTCACTTGCAGCAGTCCCTGAAAAGCTTCAGATAGCTTCCCCTTTTATAGCTCCTTATTTCAGTCCCTGTTTTCCTCTATGAATTATTGACTTTTAAAGCTTAAACTATTCAGTTTCTTCTTCTCTAAAATATATTAAATTTCTTTACTTACTTCAGCCAATGAAACCCCTGAGTTTTCTGCTTCATTACCTCATTTTTTAGGCTTTAACTCTTCAGTTAACGCCCTCAAAACACTGATCAAACAGGCTTTGACCTGTAGCCAATCAAACGCTCAGATTCAATGGTTTTTCCAAACAGTTCACCCAAATGACTTGCTCTTGATCATGGTTTGAACCTGGCACTCTCTTGCTCCAGATAAACAACTGCTCTGTGTTTTAAACAGTTTTGCCGTAATTCCTGTCATGTTTCTCTGGAAAAACTCAAGCGCTTTTACCTATGTTTTACTTAAGGGATTTTTGAACCCTTGATTCTTCAACATTTCTCTGAGTTTTTCCACATTTTCCAAACATTTCAGCACTCCAAAATTGCCCATTGCTTGCTCCTTGCCTTTCCCAATCACTTCAGCAAAATTCCAGCATTTGTTTTTACAGTTTCTCTGTCCTGTTTCTGGTCTCTTTCAGCCTCTTCATACTCAATCAACTCTTAATAAATTTACAGTGCAAACACTGTAAATTATTTTTTATTTACTTTCTTTTTAATTATATGATAATTAACTTAATATTTTATCATATCTTTTGACAGCCTTAATTCATTCTTTAACTTCTTCTTTCTCATCATTTTCTCTTTCAAAAGTCCAAAACAGCATCTTAGCACCTGTATTCATTACAGCTAGTCCTTCTCAGCCAATTTTCAGTTCCTCAGCTAGTCCTGCACCAGATCTTCTGGCCCTTCAGCTATATTTTTCTCATCCATCAGCTAGTCCCTCAGTCAGTCCTTTCCAGGCCATCAGCTAGTCCACACCATCAACCACCTAGGTTCCAACTGCACCATGAACCATTTTGGTTCCAATACTCACTATGAATCATCTTGGTTACACTCCTCACTATGAACCATCTTGGTTCCAATCCTCATAATGATCTTCCAGTCCCTCAACTAGTCTTCACTGTGATCATACAGTCCCTCTTACTAGTCTTCAATGTTGATCCTACACCATGAACCACTGTGGTTCCATTTTCAGTCCCCATTACCAATACCTCAGACTCAGGCAATAAGTCTACAAGGCTACTAGCCTTTGACTGGGACCCTGCAAGTGACCTTCACTTGGGTCATTTGACCACAGACAATCCTCATGTCTGTGCAGTTGTCTTTACTCACTCAGGTGATTAAGTCTGAGCTTTCAGTTGCAAAGTAATCAACTTTACTTCCCAGAGTCCTGATCATACCAAGTTCTGCAGCTTCTTCCCCAAGCAACCACCCTGGTAACACCCTTAAGCATATTCATGCCCCCAATGGTAGCTTTAGGATATCCCCAAAACCCCCAAGGAAACACAGACAAGGATACCCTACAAGTCTTTTAGGTAAGGTGATTGCTCACAGACCTCTTGTAAGTGCACAAGGGCACATAGAGCTATCTTAGCTCCAATCTTCCCTGGTAGCCCACATTACCCGCCAGGGTCACATCATTAACCAGCCCTGGTAGCCTGTGTTACCCACCAGGGTGATCTGCTCCCCACCACTAGCAGCCATTATTCCCTTCTGGGTGGAGACACCTAACTAGCCTACAGCAGCCAAAGTTCCCTTCTGGGCTATCACATTCCTCACTCCCAGCAGCCATCTTTCCCTGTTGGGTGAGAACAACTAACCAGCCCCTAGCAGCCAAAGTTCCCTTCTGGGCTGGTTCATAATTTGCTTCTAGTAGTCCTTTGCTACCTACTAGGCAGACCTTAGCTTCCATAGTAGCCAATGTTCCCTACTAGGCCTATACCTGTCTCAAAACCACAACACACTGTCAAATTTCAGCACTGCATCTTTATTTGAAGCCAAATCAACTCTTGCCTGCAAAACCAATCTCTTCTTTGGTCCAATGAGATGGTCTCATGTAGGCTTTAATTTTAGCTCTAGCAGGTAGTGGCAGATTTTATTCTTTCCAAGAACTTTTTTGTGGAAGTATAGGTCTAGATCTTATAAGATGGTCAATAATGTTTCTACAAATTTGCCCTTCAGTTGGTGGCGCATCATCACCTTTTGGGTTTTTATCTCTGAAGCTCTCAGAGTGGGCTCAGAAAAAAACATTGATCATTATCATTACTTTGCTGAAGCCAGCTAAATTCATTTTGGGCAGGCCAGGAAGAATTGTTGAGTAAAGAGATGCTCTGGTTTGAGGTGGAGATTATCATGTTTTGTACTTGGGAGGGTTTTGTGACAGCTCCTTCTTGGCTTTTGTCAGTGTCTTGTTTCTTGCTCATGAGCTGTATCAAGTAGTAAGCTGAAGTCAAAAATAAAGCATACACAATAGATCCTATAATAAAAAGTAAGGGGCCCAGGGATACTGGAGGTTTGGTATAGTTGATATAATGTCACAGCCCACACCAGACATTGGCTGCTCTCAGCAGAGTAGCCCTTGAGTAGAACCTGGAAGGCCATGTGTACACTATATTAGGCAATCTTCATCAGTAGTTGGAAGCTTAGTTACCCAGGACATCAACTTTGAGTTTGGGATTGTATTGACGGCCAGCACAACACAATATAGAGAGCTGAGCTTTCTGCGAGTCTTAGGTGGAGGGAACCACCTGAGTGAAATTGTTGTGGAGGTTCTTGTATGATGCTTGGATATCCACTAGACCAAGGAGGGAGATCCAAGTGATGGGGGTGGTAATATCCTTATCTGGGAGGTGTTCGGGAGGAGTCAAAGGAGGGAGAAGGATCTGATAGCTACTGTTACTTCAGAATACAACGGGCTGGGTCTTTAAGTGATCTAAAATAAGATGTATAGGTTTTGTAAAATAATACTTAGAGTTCCTACAAACCATATCATTACTGCTCAGCATTTTCATGTCTTGGAATTTATTAAGGCAATATATACAGGAAGAAAGGTTTTTCTCCCTCACTCTTTATAGTCAGCTGTGAGTTTGCCAAGTTATTGAGCCACTGTTGCACCACTGGTAGCATCTTCTTTACTAGAGATAATATTAAGTAGCAGGAAGATTGTGTGCATTTGTGTGTGCATGGGGACTTGTGCTTGGCTTGGGCTCATGTTGTGGTGGTGTGTTTGGTTTCTAACTGCCCATGGTGCCACACCAAATGGATGATGCTGCAACCAATAGATTCTTGCCTGATTGAGCCAGTCAAGGAAATCACTTTCTCATTGATTTTACAGTTTCCTAAGAGATTTGGGGCACAATTTCTTCCATAGATTCAATTTCCAGGTTTTGTAACATGCAAGCCCTGTAGATTCCTGGCCATTAAATTTTGTTAGGTGCCAGGTTTTTCGACAAACAGGGAGTTGTTTGTTGCTGGCTTCCACACGTTAATGGAGATGTTGGCAAGTATGTTGTCAAGGACATCTTGGGTCTTTACAGGGCTTACACAGGTATTGTTTTATTTAGGACTTAAAGGTTTGACTACTGTATAGGATGGGCAGCTCATTAGAGGTGACACTGACTTAATGATTAATTGGGGAATTTTTTCAACCAAAAGTTCTCCTCTGGCCTGCCAAAATATCTCACAATACACGGGGAGCTCAATGAGTTGCCCCATGATGTATCTAACAGCATGGATCAGCCTGAAGGCGAGGAGGATTAATTGTGGGCACTATCTTCTAATTGAGGAGCACTTCTAATTTGACTTCACTGATCCCCGCACAAGTTATTCTGCTTGGCTAAACTGCCCATTGAACCCACCACCATGCTACCCCATAGTGGTCTTTTGGCATCACCATATAGTATATTAATCATGATACCAATTATAAAACTTTATCTTATTCTTCTTATTCTTGTCCTTTCTATTGGACTGTTGCCTTCCCCAATCAAATACTAACTACATTGGTACAGTTGCAACAGAATCACTCAGGGGAATTAATTTCTTGAGAGGAGTAATTGTAGATATTGCGACATCTCTCCCCTGGGGTCTGGAAGATAGAGCCTTAGAGATTTTTCTTGGGAGTGTTCTGTATTTGGGCTTGATATAAATCTGGTTTTGCATTAGGGACAAATTTCAGGAATTATTCCTGACAACGGTACAAAAAATACAGCAATTTGCAATGTTTTCAGCCTGCAGAAGATTTAAACT
>QTSX02001033.1:0-64426 GCA_014839935.2 Entomophthora muscae | reverse complement strand
TAACACCATTGGTCAAGTTCTTGTCATGGGTTGCAGGGTTGGAAGAAGCATCATCTTCAATCAAAGGTGGTCCCAAGATTGGGGGAATTGTGGCTTCATGTCAATACAGCATGGAAAATGGGGATTGTTCAGTCACTTGGTGTCTACTGAGCCAATAAGCTAAGAGGGCATCAGGGAGGAACATATCCCAATTGGTGGCATCAGAGAGGGTGAGATTTCTCATAATGAACACAAGGAAGAAATTTTATTGTATAACTTTCCCATTGGTGGAGGGGTTATAAGGCGCAGAGAATGATTGGTGAGTGCCCATAGCCTCTAAAATAGACGTGAGGAGGCAAGCATTGAAGTTAATGTTATTATAAGACAATAGGCTTTGAGGGCACCTGTGTCAATAGAAGTTATCTTACAACAAGAAATTTGCAGTAGTCTTGACAGTTATATCTTTTGTAGTTCTGGCTTCAACCCATCAGCAAAAATAGTCTACAGCTACCAAGATGAATTGACTCTAAGACCTAGAGAAAGGGAGAGGCCAAACAGCATTAATACTCACAGTTCAGAAGGCATGCTTAGGAGGATAAGCTTAAACTGATGCTGGGACAGTGAAGGGGTTGAAGTTGACAAGAATAACAGGATGAGAGGACGTCAGGGATTAAGAGGCACATGTTTTCCCAATAGAAGTTCTTGCACACCAGTCATGAGTTTTTGTTATACCCCCATTCCCAGTATCAATGTGGGCTTGGAGGATAATAGCTATTCTCATAATAGGGCAAACATAGGGAAGATAGGTATTGTTGACTTTCTTAAAGATTGGCCCATCCCAAAATGACAGTATAATTTGATAAGACCTGTAAAGCCAGTCAGATCTCTTCTGGTTCAGTGGCCTAAGTGTCAGAGTATCCTATTAACTTGTACAGTCAATCAGCGTTGGTGGGGTGGATGGCCTATATGGGCATTTTAGACAGCCCATTGGTGTTCTGGTGTTGAGCCCCAGGTTGGTGTACTACAGTGAAATCATATACTTGTAAGCGCAGGGCCCAACAAGCCAGTTGACCTTCAGGCTCCTTTAGCTGTTGTAACCGCTTAAGGAATGAGTAAAGAATGACTATGGTAAAGTGGATTCCGTAGATTTAGTGTCAAAATTGATTTACAGCAGGTAGTACTGCCAAGCATTCCTTCTTGGTGACAATATATTTCTTCTCATTTTTGTTGAGGACACATGAAGAATATACCACAGGTTGATCTATGCCCTCATTGTCTAGCTGGGCTAAGATGGCACTTACAGCTACTCCACTAAAATCAGTGTATAAGATGAACTCCTTATCATAACTAGGGTAGACTAAGATGGGATCCTTTTGAGCCTGATCTTCAAAGCCACAAAGGATTGCTGTTGGCTGTCAGTCCATTTGAAGGGTACATTGAAGAGGAGTTAGATGAGGGGTTCACTTAGTTCAGCATTGTCAGGTATGAATTGTTGATAATATCCTATCATGCTAAGAAATACTTGGACCTTGAATAAATTTGTGGGGAGCAGCATCTTGACAATGGCTTCCACCTTATTATTAATGGGGAAGATCTCAGTTTGGGTCACCTCATGGCCTAAGAATTCAAGTTGCTCCTTAAAGAAGGAACACTTGGAGTGCAAGCTTTAGACTTGCTTCTTAAATCTTGATAAATACAGCTTTGAGGTGGTCCAAATGATCAGTAAAGGTGGAGCTAAACACAGTGATATCATTGAGGTATACAAGGACACATGAGAGCTTTAGATCTCGTTGAATAGAGTCCATGGCTTGTTGGAATGTAGCCAGGGCATTACAGAGTCTTTGGGGCATTTGAGTGGGCTTGTAGAGACCTTCTGAGGTGATGAGAGCAGCCTTTTCTTGGTCTTCTGAGGATAAATCAACTTGCCAGTATCCTGATTCCAAATAAATAGCAGAGAAGAATTTTGAGCCTCCCAATTGTATAAGGGCGTCATCAATCCTGGGCAAAGGTATGAGTCCTTCTTTGTGAGAGAGTTTAGGTGGCAAGAATTCATCACAATATGGTGGCCTACGTCCTTTTTTTTAAGGATCAATAAGGGGAGGCCCAAGGGCTCTGCAAGGGAGCCAAGAGTCCAGCATATAATAGTTGTTTAAGTTCCTTGGAAACCTGGGGATCCTCTACCCTACTGTGGCAATAAAATCTTTGTACAAAAAGGCAGCATATCACCTGTGTTGCAGATCCTGAATGGATTAGACGTAAAGTTGTCCATCTAGGGATTAAGCAACAGAACAATTGCGTGATTGCGCTATTTCATCCTGATTCTACTAGTGATAAAGACGTTTTAAACGCCCCTAAAACAGGTGTTTGATTTGCCTTTTAAACGCGCACAATGCACAGGCTTCACTTCTGGGATTATAAATAGAACAATGAAGTTATTTATATCTACCTCCTTAAGGAAAGCCATGTGGAAGCAGTTGTTCTCTTACACGAGACTTTTAGCTGTGCCAATCCACTCCCCTTCATTTGGTGAGTCCTTCTGTCTGTGCCTCCCTGCCTCTGGTGGTAATTCCCCTGCCTCACACTATATAAGTGCAATACTATATAAATTAACTCAAGTTTTGTCTTATTATCTTCTTATATTCTTCTGTCCTTACCCAGGCTGTCACTATAACACAAAATGTATAGTATTAAGATAAAGAAGTAGTAGACTAACTATTTGTGGAAATCAGCACCCAGGATGCATATTTTACAACAAACTGTATCAATCTGGTGAATAATCCCTTTGGCCAGGCCATAGTCTGATGGTCTGGGGGAAAAATATTGTTGAATTGATTGAGCAGTTCTAGTACATCTTTTTGGTGAACAGGTGATAGTTGTGGGAAGTCAGCAGCTGTGACAGGGAGAGAACCTAGGGGGTTTCTTCCAGTAGATTAAAGTTGCTGAAGGTTCCAAAGGGGTAGAGGGCCACCACTTGCTCTGCTCCTAATATGCGTCCATGTCCCACAACTTGGTCTCTAGAGACCTGCATGAGCAAAGAAGTCAGGTTGGATAGCAGTAGTTGAACAGGTTCCTTATGAGTTTGGTCCAAAATTCCAGGGCATACCCAAGGTTCCTTGCAACTTTGGGATTCAAGAGAGTAAAGCTCTAAGAAAGATTTCATCAGGCAGCTCATAGGAGACCTGAGAATCAATTATCACTTGAGAACCAGGCAGAATAGTGACAGCTGCAGGAGTAAGGAAAGAGACACCTTCCTCTGCAGAACAAGAAGGAGGTGGGGAGCACATATTAGAGGAGTGAGTTATATACTTCAGCAAGGAGATGCCCAAGGGGTATTCAAGGACCCAAGTCTTAAGGCACTTGCCAGGGATGTGCGGAGGTTCTTCAAAGATTAACAGGACTTCATACCATAAAAAAGATAGGTAACCATCTCAAAGATTGACAATTACATTGTTTTCTAAACCAACAGCAGGGGATGTAATGAGAAGCTTCCCAAACCTTGTTAGCAGAGCAGAGTAGGCGCCAATAGCCCAAGTCTGAGCCATACCAGCAGTTCCATAAGATTTAGTATAGTTGAGATCAGGAGCCAGCTTGAGCTTCTTCATCAACTTGGAGGATACAACTTTGACAGGAGAGCCTATGTCCAGGACGGCCTTAATTTTAACCTTCTGGATTGATACTTCTATGTAGGTGGTTCTTTCCCAAAGGGTGGTAAGACGGCCAGTACATCTTGCTTGGTTTCCAGTTCCTTTCCCTACTTTGCCAGCATGAACTTCAAGGCAGGAATCCCTTGTATACAGTTTGCAAAGGGAGGGACACAGGAACTTTTGGAAGAGGGCTTTAGCTAGTTCAGCTGTCATGAATGCCGCCATTCATCATGTTTCAATTTTGCTTTTGATGGGTTATTTCAAGGACAAATATCTCTCTTTTGCTTTCCCCCCTCAAAATGAGTCTATATCTGAACTGTGAAATACAATTGTTTGGTTTTCTGACTCTGCGCAACTCACTTGCCCCACTCATTCTTGTGGCAAGTGATCCTACCGTCTGGTACTGTTTTGTGTTAAAACTACATAGTATAGATTCCCAATTTTTATACCCAATAAAATTTAAGTTGTATTCACATTTTTATCGTTGTATCTTCAGGCACTTTGGCGCCTCTCTCTAGCCACAAATAGTAGAGATTATTCATCCAGGGCCTCAAGGTAATTGCATAGCCTTCCCTGCCATCTAACCAAGACTTACTATGAATCCAATCCTAAGGTTAGGATTCCCCGTTGTGTGTCTATGCTGCGCCTCAGAACACAAAAAAATGGTGCTCACTACAGGGGCTGTAAGCCCCTTGGTTACCCTTTTGCATCCACGTTTTCAGGTCCCTTGCCTCCCTTATACAAGGGCCAACTTCACCTGAAATTACCAGTCCTCCTATTCAGGAAGACTTCATAGACCTGCCTATTGTCCCCACTATACTGAACTTTGGGAATGGTTCCTGCCTAGTGGCCTACACTTTAGGTACCCCTGACTTAGAACAAGTCATGGCAGTAGCCCTTGGGATAGCCCATGACAGAGCCATCCCTTGCCTCCAATTACAGTTCAGTCAAGCATAATACTATTAATTGATTGTGGCTCCATAATTTCCACAGCATCTCCTCTCAGCAGCTGGCTCTACTGAGCACCTATTGTCATCCTTTGTACAACCTGCTTAGCCCACCATCAAATGGTGTTGGGGCTCCACGTTCAGGAAATTTTGTCTCTACAAGCAGTTGTCACTCATCACTAGGATCAGTTTGCAGCCTACCAACAGTGGATCCACTCCCTGTTTTCCTTGGTGTCAGACAATCAGCACACTTCTGTCTCTTCCCAAACCTGCTTGGTTGATTCCATCAAGCAGATGCGCCAGTCTATCCCTGAATATGTCAAGGAGCGTCTACATGAGTTCCACCAGCTAGAACAACCAGGGTGAGGCCAAGTAGATTCCACCTTGAACGCCTATCTCACCAATTTTGAACAACTTCTACAGAAGCTTAATGTATTCAGTGCTTACTCCTTTGAGCAACTGCAACAGGTAGCAGACTTGCTGCTAAAGGCCTTTATGAGCTCAGTGAAGAATTTGATCAAGAGAGGGTTGTTACTGCCGCTGCTATTGCCAAGCTCCAGACTCAAGTGAATGAATTATCTACACCAAAGCCAGATGCTCTGCCTTCTCCGCCATCTGACAATTTGTTAGATAGAGAGCAGAGACTATTAGATACCATTCAAGAGCTTCAAGCATCTACCTGCAGTCAAGGTTGCCCTACTGAAGCACCTCAGCCTGATCCTCAGGTGCTTGCTTTGACAACTCAAGTTGCTGAGCTACAGCAAGAACTTGCTGCCCTAAGCAAAATGGTGACAACTGCTGCTAGTCCAGTTGGAGTTATGGATGAAGATAGCTGTTGCCCTGGCCTGTCAGGAGCCCCCTCAAATCCAATGTGCTAGAGATTTGATTGCTCTAGCTAATGAGGTAGACCATTTGAAACAAGACCACGCTAAACTAGACAGAGACATGCAAGAAATGAGTAAATTTATTGACTCAGTAAATGACAGGTTAACCCCTTGCCTCTCAGTGGGGCCTTCCCTTACTTCTTGACTTTCTGAGCTCTCCACAGTAGTATTAATACAGGGCCAACACCTAGATGTTACTGAGCAATAGGCAACTCTAGCTAATAATACAGGTACAGCACTGCTGAGACCCTGAATACTCTTGAGAAAAGTGTTTGTCAGCTATGGGCCAGACATCCCCCCTCCAAATCAGAAGCAGAATTCTCCCCACACATGAATGTAATCAATAGAAACAATGGTGGTACAACTCTAGAAGTACATTTCAAGCCTAACTTTAAACAAGTCTTTGACTCCAAAACATCTATAATTTCAGCTTTCTTAACTATCTACAAAACTTCTATGAGAAGAGACTCTGATGAGGTCAAGAAGGAATACATTCTAACCTTCCTGCATCCAACCTGTCAAGAGGTGATGGTGCTTGAGCTGCCCATCATCAAGACTTGGGAAGACATGAAGCAGCTTCTGATTGATGATTTCAGTGGTGAACTTAGTTTAGAAGTGAATAAGAATGCCTTCATGCACATTGCTTTAAAGCCTAAGGAGACTTTAGCTTAATTTTCAATAGATTCTACATGGAAAGACAGCAACTGATAATAAGCAGACAATTGACGGCCCATGAAGACTACATGGCTTGCACTCAAGCCCTCAAGTTTAACCAGCTTCTGTGCCTCTATTTCAAAGCCCATAAGGCCATTATTTCCTCTATGAAGAGCATAAAAATAATGTTGCAGGATATACACCTTACCTATTCTGGAGAAGTTGTACAGGAGAATTGTGCTGCCTCTAGTTCTAGTTTGTCTTCCTGTGGCCCTTGTATCCTCAAAATAACAAACAAAAACCTCCTCAATGTCAATTTTTCCACAACTGTGGCCAAATAGGTCACCATTCTTGAGTCTGCACCAATACTTGGGTTAAAGGAGCTGATCTCAATGAGCAGGCAGGAAAAGAACAGTCAACCTAGAGGTGGAGACACTCTTGGTTGACAATTCTTCCCAGTCTCCTTTGATCCCTCCTCCATAACCAACTCTGAGCCTGATGATAACAAGGATCCTCTCATCCTGCTGTTGTTTCACAATATCTCTGACAACTCTGAATTGGTCAATTCTGATGTTGATGACCCTGACGCTTACAGGTATTCAGTTCTTGCCGTCCCCAAAACCATTGCAGTACCCTATAAGTTATGCTCTGGGGAAACTAAAACAACTGATAAGCCTTTGTATGAGGCCAAAAAGATTGTCTCTTGCCCATACCTCACTCAAACAAAGAGGTCTCCTGTGCTAGTAGAGTCATCCAAAGAAGCCACTGAAATTTTCAATGCTGTATTCAAGAATGTGTCAAATTTGCTTCCTCTCCAAACTGTCTATAAAGATTTATAGGCTTGATATGCATGATTTAAAAGTGGGACAAAGAGCTATCAGAATATCAAGACATCCTGGCTATTCTTCCACCTTTTGGTTGTACTACCACTTGTGTGAAAATATCCATCCAAAAGGTGAAAATCAAGGCTGTCTTGAATACTGGATCTGCTGTTAACATTGTCTCTTCAAAGCTTGTCAAGAAGCTCAACATTGACCCCAACCTTAACTATCATCAGTTGTATGGTACAGCTGGGCTATCTATGACTTGCGCCATAGGGGCATATTTTGCTCTCCTCATTCAGTTTGGCAAGCTTCTCTTAGCAGCACCTGCTGTTGTCTTGGAGAATGAGAGCTATGATCTCCTAGTTGGTACCCAGTTCCTTAGGGAATATAATGGGATCATAAACTTGAAGGATGGTTACCTCTCTATCCTGGGGTACAAAGTCCATCTGATTTTTGAAGAGCCAGTTAAAGTTCCCAGGAAGCGCCTCAAGATGTGTGCTTTAGAATATCCCACAGGTGTTTTCACTCTAAAATACTGTACCCACTCCTCCAACATGAAGTGTCCGCCTATGGTTTGTCCTGCGTCTGAGGGGATCCATCTCCTAGCTACTTCCGCTATAATCATTCCTCATGGCTCTCCAGTCATACTGGAATCCCAAATATTGTATGAGTTACCTGAGTGCACGTTCCTGGAGTTATACTCTCCTCCCTTGCTAGGTTGCAATGAACCTTACCTCTGTCCTGGAATCCTAGATGTCTCCCATAAAATCCCTGTTTAAATGCTAGTAGCCAATCTAAATGCTCTCCCCATACATGTATCTAGAGGGCAGGTTGTTGGTTATGGCAAATTAATGAATGATCCTGATGTCTTGTCACTTCATCCCTTTGGTACCTTCCAAAATTTTAACCTATCTGAAGACAAGCCCCCAGTCCTATCTTTGTTTACTGCTCAAGACTTCTAACAACTATCCTTGGTTCAACAGAAGGAGGTATTTAATTGACTAGATCAAATTTCAGATATCTTTACCAAAGACAGCACTGATTATGGCCTAGATGAAGGAGTTATTCACCAGATCAATACTGGAGATGCTCCTCCTTTCCATGCTAAACCATATTGCCGCAGTTGCGTGGAGGACGCTCAGGTGTCTAAAGAGCTCAAACAACTGTTAGAAACTGGGCTACTGGCTCCTTCCCAAAGTCCTTGGGCTTCCCCTTACTTATATTGAAGAAAAAAGATGGAAGTCATCATATTGTGATGGACTATTGACAATTGAACTCTTTAACCAAGAAGGACTTCTACCCCTTGACGTGTATTGAAGATGCTCTCTGCCATCTTGGAGGCTCTAAGTTCTTCTTGCGATGGATCTAGTATCTGGATACTGCAAGTTGATCTTTTGACCAAGGATTGAAAAAAGGCTGCACTCAATACATCTGAAGGGTATTTTGAGCCTACACATATGCTGCAGGGACTCTGCAATGCCCTGGCTACCTTCCAACAAGCCTGGACTCCATCCTCCACAGCTTGAAACTTCCATGTGTCCTAGTATACTTAGATGATATAACAGTTTTCAGAGCTACCTTTACCAATCACCTGGATCATCTCAAAGAAGTGTTCATAAAGAATCAAGAGGCTGGCCTTAAACTGAAACTATCTAAGTGTGCTTTCTTCAAAGAGTGTCTTGAATTTTTGGGTCATGAAGTCACCCAGACAGGGATTTGCCCAACAACCAAAAAAGTTGAAGCCATCAACAAAATGTTCGCCCACCAACTTGCAAGAGGTACAAGTCTTTCTGGGCATTATGGGTTACTACAGACATTTCATCCCTGACTTTGCCAATACAAGCAAACCTTTGGTCCAGTTTTATGTAATGTCCCTATCAAATGGATTGATAACCAGCAGCAAGCCTTTGAGACCCTCAAAGAGAAACTCAAGGAGGCTCTCATCTTAGTGTACCCTGACTACAATAAGGAGTTCATTTTATACACTGATGTTAGCAACCTAGCTATTAAGCCAACTTGGCTCAACTAGACAATGAAGGTGTGGATCATCCTGTAGCTTATACTTCTTGTGTCCTGAACAAACATGAGAAGAACTACAGCCTTATGTAGAAAGAGTGCTTTTCTGTGTTGCATGCAGTCAAACAGTTCTGCTATTATGTGCATGGCACCCATTTTACAGTGGTTACTGACCACGCTTTGCTCAAATGGCTACAACAACTTAAGGAACCAGAAGGATGGCTAGCTAGGTGGGCTCTCCACCTGCAAGGTTACAGCTTTACTGTGCTACATTGTCCTAGGATTTAACATCAGAACTCTGATGGATTATCCAGAATGCCCATCCTTGCTATACACCCTTCTGAGGCTTGTCAACTTTATGAACAAATTGGATATTCTTCCTCTTGGGAGAGCAAGTTGGAAGAGGTCCAAGTAGCCCTGTCCAAGCTATCTGAGGATACGCTCATTAATGACAATCAGCTCTTCAAAAATTACAAGACCATTATCTTCCTTATATATGGCCTAGTCTTTGCCTTTCATTGGTGATTCAAGCTCATAAAGAGACCGGGAATGATAGCAATGCCAATACCTATGACTGGCTCCAGAAAAATTATTTCTGGGGAAACCTTCATCTGCTGATTCCAGAAATCATAGCTAGCTGCCACAACTGCCAGCTCCAGCAGCTTTGAGCTGTCTCTCACAAGTTTAAGCTAGTTCCCCTTGACATGCCTTTCACACTGTCTGCATTGACACTGTAGGTAGTCTCCCCTGCTCCTGCTCTGGTTGCCGCTTTATCCTAATTGCTTGTGATCACTTCAGTAAGTGGATTAGAGCTTGTCTAACTAAGGACATCATTGCTAAGATAACTGCTGCCTTCCTGTTATAAGATGTTTTCTACCGTCATGGCTGCCCTCAAGTGTTGCTATCTGACAATGGGACTAACTTCAATGCCAATTTGGTAACCTCTGTTATTGAAGTCTTGGGGTCTCACCAGTTTTCTCTGTCCCCTATAATCCTTCTACCAATGGGGCAGTTGAGTGTGAAAATTTGACACTGGTTTCTATCATGAAGAAACTCACTTACTCTGATGCTGCAAACTGGGATCTATACTTACCTGCTGCTCTCTTTTCTTATTGCCTTAGCAAGCATTGTGTCACCAGGTATTCCCCCTTTGCTATGCTGTATGGGCATGAGGATACCACTCTGTTGCTCTTGAGGGCCCCCTACTCTCCTCTGATAAGGCCATGAATCCTGATGACCATATCAAAGTTCTAGTCAACCACATAATTGATATACAGGCCACTGCTTATACCTCTGCGTATAAGACCTAGATGCTTGAGCTCTCTCCTGATAATGCTGGACGCTCTCCTTGCCTGAGTTTAACATTGGAGACCATGTTCTCTACTATCAGCATAGAGTAGGAGGACACGCTCACAAGCTAGATACTCTATGGGTTGGCCCTCTAGAAGTGACCTTCAAGCAAGGGTCTAAGTACACCATGAAACTCCTCTCTAGTGGTCATCTGTTTGCTCAAGTAGATGCCAAGTTCCTCTGCAAGTACTACCCCCTAAGGCCAATCTAGAGGGGGGAAATGTTGTGAATGCTGTCATTTACCATTTTTAATTTCGCCTTTGATGGGTTATTTTGAGGAAAAATCTCTCTCTTTTGCTTTTGCCCATCAAAATGAGTCTATATCTAAACTGTGAAATACAATTGTTTGGTTTCCTGACTCTGCACAACTCACTTGCCCCACTCATGCTTGTGGCAAGTGATTGTATTGTCCATGTACTGTTTTGTGGTAAAGCTACATAGTATACATTACCAATTTTTATACCCAATAAAATTTAAGTTATATTCACATTTTTGTCTTTGTGTCTTAAAGTAATTTGGAGCCTCTCTCTAGCCACAACTAGTAGAGATTATTCATCCAGGGCCTCAAGGTAATTACATAGCTTTCCCTGTCATCTAACCAAGACTTAGTATGAATCCAATCCTAAGGTTAAGATTCCCTGTTGTGTGTCTGTGCCGCGCATCAGAACACAACATCAGCAACTTCTTCTAAGAAGTCTACTAAGACAGGGGGTTGATGAGCTTGAGCTAGGTAATGGTGAGCCACCATGGCCTTTGCTTCAGCCAGAGATGGACAAGCTGTAGTTGTGGTCTTCCCTGAGCAAAGTTTTTAAGGGACTAACACAGTCTCAGGCACATCCAGCACTGAGTAGTCAAAACCATCAGATCCATCACAATCAGAATCTTTGGGCTCAGAGTTGCTCAAAAGATTGTGGAACAGGTGAAGGATAGTAGGGCCAGAAAAAGAAAGAGATTCTTTTTCAGAGGGAGGGTCAGGAGCAGACAGGGAAGTTTGATCAGCAGAAAGTGTCTCCACCTCTAAGCTGACCTCTATTTTCCTGCCTGCTCTTTGGGGCCTCATCCCTCTACACAAGGGTTGGTGCAGGTTTGCAAGTGGTTCCCAATTTGACCACAATTGTGACAAACTTGTTACTTGGTTTCCCGTTAGAGCCAAGAGTCATGATATGTGGGGTTCAAGAAGTAGTTCCAGCGCTATTGGCCTTATTCTTGCAGAACAAAGTTCCTCCATGTGTCAAATGAATATCTTGCAGGAGGGTCTTGATGCTCTATATGGACTTAAGGGATTCCTTATGTGCTTTAAAGTGTGGAGACATGAGTTGATTCACTTTCAACGCATTGGAACATGTCATATACGCTTCTTGGGGAGTCAATTGACAACTGGTGATGAGTTGTTGTCCCTCAATATGGAAGAGGTCTGAAAACTCAGCCAGTATTTCCTTGGGTTTGAAAGTAATATGCATAAAAGCATCCTTCTTAGCCTCCAAACTGAGGTCTCCTCTAAATTTCTTGATAAGCAGGCATTTTATATCTTCCCAAGCAACAATGTATGGGAGTTTGGGGACTACAACTTCTTGGCAAGTGGAATGCATACAAGTAAGGATGTGATCTTTCTTAATATTGTCTGTAGCCCTTTGCATTGCAGTTTTGTAGATTGTCAAGAAAGCAGCAATAGTAGAGGTATTAGGATCAAATATTTGCTTAAATGTGGGCTTGTAGTTGGAATCAATAGACAACAAGGTGTAATGGCTATTATCACCCTGGTTAAGAACATTAATGTGGGGGTTTCCTTCAAACTCAGATTCTGCGGCAGGTTATCTAGCCCATAAGAGCTGGAGGCTCTCCTCTAAGTTGTCTAGAGTAAAGCTGTTTTGCCCACTAATGTCCCTGGCGGTAGTGGCAACAGTTCAAAGCTCATCAAATTGTATCTGTTGAACAGCCAATGTAACCCTATTCTGTTGACACAAGTGCTAAAGCGTTAGTCTGGGACATTAAAGGAGCAACCTGTTCATTCATAGTCTCTGTTAAGCGGGTAAGGCTCTACACTTCTCTTTCAAATATGTCCTATCTGTCTGCTCTATCATTGGTCACCACCACCAAGTGGTCTAAAGCAAGGGCAAATTGACATGGGGTTGCCCTTTCAAATCAGGACAGCATCTGTGGTCTGTATGGGCAGAGACATCAGTGACCTCTGCCTCTTCTTTTCCATCAGATTCAGAGGACAAATTGTCCTTGTTGGTGAGGCGTTGACGTGAATACTCAATCTCACCGCACAACGTAGCTACTTGGTCTGTCAAAGTGGCAATGCTGGGGTAAGGCGTAGGATCTACTGATGGAGAATTGGGAACAGATGCCTATCATCAAGTGGTGGCTTTGAGCTCAGCTATGGATTCCCAAACCTCAGCCTCAAAGGCAAATGGAACCTCAACAGAAGGAGTAGGGGGAGTCACTTTGATTGAGGCTACCCTGTCATCAATGTAGTTCTGATCATGGCACAGAGTGTTTCCTAGAGTGGCCTTATCCAAGCTGTATTGCTGGTGTAGTTGTTGGCCCTAATTAACAATGTGTGCTCCAACCAACTCAAGTTTAGAATTAATATGTTTCTGGAATTGACTGAGTTTGTCAACCAAGGTCTCAAAATCTTGTCAATATTTCAAGAGAGTTGTTTTGATCAGTCCTTGCCACATAGCTTGATGGTTGTCTAGCTCACATAGTCAATCCCTAATATAACCTGATAGCAAGCAATGAAGCAAGTTTAATGACAAGGTCAGGTACTTCTGTGAAGCCAATGAGTCACAAGGTTATTGGAAATACAGGCAAAGAGACTCTGGGTCTATTCCTGATAAGCCATGTTCTGTGTGTGTTTATTAGAGACAACAGTGGCCACAGCTGTGAAAAAAAGGTCAGGCAGTAAGAAGCAGTCTCCATGTGGAAGGGAATCACCACCCAAATCCACATAGAGTTGATTATTAACCACCAACAAAGCTTCAAATACTGTTTTTGTAAAATTTCCAAATGACACACTAGGGCTAAGTAAAAGGATTAACCCTGACCAAAAGAGCCCAAGATAAATAGCCCAGGAGAGAATTGAGGAGTCTTCAGCAAGGGATTATGGACATTGATATGCTATAAGTGTCTCAGCTTTGGATATGATGGGGAAACTTTTAGATTTGAGGGCATTGTATTAATATTGGGCGGAGTTGACAATGAAGTGCCAACAACAGGGCCCCATTATCCTGTAATGATTAAGCTAAGAATTTTTTAGGAAATGTAGTGTAGCAGGCCAAATACAGGATGTATTTCAAAATAAAGTTAAACCAAGGGATATTTTGATTTTATTGAGTAAAATTTTGGGAGGACTCAACTCTTAAGAGTTGAAACAGTGAAAATTATTTAGTAGATATCAAAATTCAACTAAGAAATACCACCTGGGTCCTTGGCTCCTATTCCTTCTACATTGTCAAGTAATTATCTGGCCCAAGTTGCAAAGAACCCTTGAGTGACCAATTTCTGACAACCATGCTGATTAACAAGCTCATATCAGGTGACTCTCTTATTATGTTGATTTATCAGTGTCAGCTTGCAAGGGGGAATAAAATACAACTGGCAAACTGGAGCAGCTGTAACCCATTTTCAGTCAACTGTTTGATTTAAATACATCATATCAGTTAATTTTGTTAACAATTTTATAGATTTTTGAGCTTTCTTACTTGGGCAAATAATTGCTGGCATTATGGAATCTACTGTGAAAACAGCAGACAGGAGTTGGTTTTGCAATCCTAACACCAACTGGTGGTGAAAAAAGGCAGGCTGGATAAATTGATTGACCAGCACACCAATAGTTTCCATGGACTCCATTAGAGTGATGGGAGGCCAAAATCTGGTAGGAAGGAATACAGATCCTCAGAGGCATAGCCAGGGCAGAGGCCAGGGATGGTATGCATTGCCACTGTGCCTGTGTGAAGGAGGGAGCGCGCGGCAGCACAAGCTTGTTCATAATTGAGAGAAAACACTGGAAGAGGGGCCCACACAGGCCCAGGAGATAACACCATTACCATTGGCGTAGTAGGGTAATTAGAGTATCTTCCTTGAGCGGAGGACTAGAGATTTTGAGTGGTTTGGGTACTTAAGAGACAAAGAGAGAAGGACCAGAGAAGATGCGGGGGAACAGGGTAACCAAGGGTCTTTCAACCCCTATAGTGAGCACCATTTTGTTGTTTTTGGCTCCTGGGGACAACATCCAGAAGGACACAGCAGGAAATTTTTATAACAAAAGATTTTAGGTTTGAAGCTAGCCTTGGGTTAGCCTTCAGGGCAAAATTAAGGGCACATAACTTAATTTCCTGGAATAAAATATGAGAAATTCCTTTTAGAAGAAAGGAAAAGAAAAAGCTTGAAGAATATTAAAGCCAACACAAACGTGGATAAACTTGTCTTTATTAGGAGAAGTATTTCTACTTAAATAGTAGACAATGGTTGATGATCACTCAATAGGTAGACAGAGTGGCAGAGGGGGTCATGTTGGGTGAAATCATACCAGGATCAGTTGAGGACAGATACAATATTCCAGAATGGGTGTAAATTGATGTCAACCCATTTATGAAAGGCAAGGAATTTCCAAAGTTGAAAGCAAAATTGACCAAATCTTTGCACATATCAATATTTGAAGGCCATATCAAAATAGCATTAATGGCGCAATTTCTGACACTTTTCTTTTTAACCTTGGAAATTAATCTTTTGGGCAACACAAACCAACAATTTATTCCAATATGCCTTTTCTTGCATTCCCCTCATTCACCAGCTTAAATTAACCTAAATTTAAGGTTGTTATCTTTTTTCAAAGCTTAGTTTTACACCAACAATTCTCTAACCTGGGGCCTAAGGATAAGAGTTAGCTTAAATTAACTCCAAATCTATTACCTTTTTTTGCTTGAATACTCAAGAAGTCCTCAGACTGAGTTTTTCCTTGTTTTTTTTGCTCATTTTTGCTCTAAATTGAGTTATTTAACTATTCAACCATTGCTCCTGTCTCTGTTTCATTACCTTATAGTTTAAATTTAAGTTAAAAGTCCAGTAAAGACATGTGGTCATTCTCCCTCCATCACAATTTTATCTAATCATCCTTGGTTAGGGCATTTCCCTCTGTTGTAACTGTGCTGTTTTAGCAGAGTTACACAAGAGAAATATTTAGAAACTAGATAATATTCTTTATTGAGAGATAATGATTATATAGTTATTGTAAGTCATGGATAACAGGAACATGATTGTGTCTATCACACAGTGGTATTTTGAAGGGGGTGGCCTGATCCTGATAATGAGTCAAGCACCAAAACAAGTTACCTGCCAGGAAGGATCAGCTTCTGTTCATGTTATTGTATTTGGAAATCTGAATTATCTTCCTAACTTGGCTTCAGGTGAATGGATAATTGGATTGCAGGTCACAAACCCACTTACTTGGAGCCTTGCTGGCAGGTTGAGCCTGCTGTTTTGACCCTTTTAAGTTACCCTAATCAATCAAGCTATAATAAATAGCTGAGTTTTTATTTCAGGCTCAACTTTATTTTAAATTGTTTGAGTTGTACCTCAAAAAGGTATTTTTTAGGTTTTGTGGCTTGTGTTTCTTCTTTGAATACTTTTCTTTCTATTTCCATCCTTGAATCTTAGCTTATTTTTATGATACACTTTGATTTTCTTTTTCATCAGTTGGGCAACCTTTTTAGTAGTACCCAAACTTTAATAGTAAATAGTTTTATCCCACCAGTTAGGGGTGACCAATACCCTGACCTAGAAATAGAATTTTGAACACAGTCTTATGTCATTAAGACTGGATTTTATTTTTTCTTCTTGGGTTTGATTGAACACCTTAGCCCTTACTTTACTTCTTATAAGTTATTAGGAGCCTTAATTCAGCTGTTGTTACAAGCTTTACCTTCCTTCATTATTTAATCAAGATGAATATTCTGGGATTAAAGGCTTTAGTTTATAATAATTTTTACCGTACCATCAGACCTTACACTCTGGGCAAGAAATTGCCTTATAAGTTACCAGGGCTGCCTTCTACTTTATGAGCAAATGGTTTGAACAACATCTGTAGAGAGTCCATAAAGTTCATGCTTGATTTTTAATTATCCTGGTCTGTCTCTTTTACAGTTTGACAGGGAATCTTTTATGTAAGCTTGAATGAGATTGGATTCCAGGCAAGCAATCTTGGCATTAAACTTATTGCCATCTGGTGATCACTTTCACGTTTTTCACTTCCCATAGTCTTAGCTGCAGACCATCTATTTCATTCCGTGGTAGTTTTCTTTCAGTTAAAAGCCAAAAACATAAAACTTAAAATGATTGTAAGGAAAGCATAATAATTGAAAGTGTCTTTATTAATTATTATCATGTTTCCATTATATACTAACTGGGGTATAATTGGCTGAAAACCCCTCTGGTTCCAGAATCACACCTGGATTTCTATCATGTGGTTTATGAAAACTCAGCGTCATTCAATCCAGATCTTTACCAAAAAGATCTTAAAAATCTTAAACTATGAGAAGGTGCCTAGTTAAAACCAGAATCACCTGATACCTTACAGTGGAATGTTTTGTTTTGGCTTGAAGCATTACAAGCTTCTGGCGCCAAAACCATGTGGAGCCTGCATATTCCAGATCCAAGCTATTGCTGTTCCAACTGGGAAACAGATGATTGATTCTAAATACCCAGGCATCCTTGCCTGTATTTAGAAACATCTCTTTCTCATTGAACCCTTATCAATTAAGCTAATTAACCTACAAATAGTAGCAAATACACGAAGTATAATTGCCTATTATACAACATATAATTACTAGTCCAAATAGTGAAAACCATTAATTACACGCTGGATAATATTTGATTTGATACTGGATCAAGTCAGCTATTATACAGTGTATAATCCTTAACTCAAACCATCACCTTAATAACTTGGCTTAACACACTTGTTAACAAGTACTTTGATTGCCTCACTGTGAGCAGTTTCTGTACCCAGGTGGCGCAGATGTTGGGGCTCACAAGACTATTTTGCCCCAAATTTGACCTCTTCTTTATGACAAGTCTTAAACATGAACTTAAGCTATTCCAAGTGATAGCTTACCACCTTGCATTATGGATAATCAACACAACTAGAATTGAAGTCATCTTTGATGATGCCCAATTCAGCCCAGCCCTTATGAAGGGAAAGTTTAAATCCCTGGTTGAAAAAGCCTGTGCCCAAAACTTCAGGTGGGGTCACAAAATACCATGTGCCCACAAAAACTTGAAGGAGTTATCCTCTGAGTCTATGGTATTCTACCAGGGTATCCAGTGGAAAGACATCCAAGTTCCTCCACATCTTTAGTCCCCAAACTTATATCTCCCCATTCCCCATTTATCTTGGCTGTGTTTCTTTTAACGTCATCTTAAACCCCAAATAAAATCATGTTTCCTTAAAAACTTAACACACTTGTTAAGCTTGACATTTTCCTGATGGCTCAGTTTAAAGAGTCTGATGTTTGATTTTCCTATCAGGCCTTTTTCTCTCTGGGTATCAATCAACATCTATGGTTAATTAGTCAGTTTGAGACACCCAGTCTCATAATCTGAAATGTTCAGATTATTTATTTTGGCCCTCAATTAGTACAGCCTAATTGATTCCTTGATAATCCATTACTACCTGGAAAATCTCTTCAAGGCCAATCCTATTGTTTTGAATTTCAACTTATGAAATTAATCACAATTAAACCTCTTTTTGAAACAATATCCCAACATGACTGTAGTACGGTCACCACATCCTAACTACAATGAAAACTGAGACATATTGTTGTGAAGTGATTGGTTGTAAACTAGCCTTCACAGTAACAAACATTGATCCATTAAGCTCAGTGAGCAATAGAATAATGGTACTCTTGTACTGGATAATAACTAGTCTAATTGATCAACTAAGTTGCACTTCAAGGTCATATTAACTAATGATCATCCAATCATTGGGTTAATAGTGGGCTAAGCAACAGAGGAGCTGAGCTGTAGAACAGAGGATCCCGGCGCTCTGCGGCTCCTATTAATCCCTTCTTTGCTATATGACTCTCCCCTTGAAACATGAATTAAAGATCAAAATTACATAACTTATACTTTATTATATGCATTAGGCTGAATAACTATCTTATCTTATTCTTTAATAACAAATAAGGTTGCATTTGAGTTAAGTGTATACAGCTATTCACCACACCTAAACTAGAGTTATGACACATATTCAAAAATGCCTTCCTAGAAAAGTTTACCATAAAGGACTCTAGTGTTGTGATCATGAAGAACTCAGAACCTTTTGAATTACATGAACCATTGAGGAATACATTGCAGCTGTAATGAATTATATTCCTTTCACAAAGGAAAGTAACACTGAGGAATTAATTACTAGCAAAGACCCAAATAAAACAAATTAAAATTTTGCATTTAAAAACACAGAACTGGAGTTGTCTATTAATATTTTAATAATTAGCTAAAGCACAACAAAAATTTGTTCAAATTAAATGATGAACGTGTAAATAAATTACACACAGATACAAAACTCAAATGCAAAAAATCCAAATGATAAAATGAATTCTATTATAAACCAAGTACTCTAGAGCCCAGTAACAGCGTAAACAACTATAAAACAATATATCACCAATTAATGATTCCAAAACCAAGAGTGCATTCAAATTACCTAATCAGCATGAAAATAAATATGCAAAGCACCCTAATAAATGATCATGGGTAGTCAAAACACAATCAGAAAAGGAAGAACAACCAATCCATAGAAGTACCACTCATCCAAACAAGCCAAACATACCAGCACATAGTGAGGAACCTAACTAAATCCTGCCAGTGAGAAAAGTCTGAATTCTTCTTGTTTTGCAGTCTGCAGCTTATTGCAGTCTTGCAAAGCCATACTTCACCTCCAGGACCTGAAGGAACTTAGGGTAAAAACAATATTTCTCCCTCACTTCCCTATCAGTATTTAAAATGAAAACCTTTTCTTAAGCTAATTTCCTCAACAATTTTTTATTCCTCTCAAACATTCACAATAAACTTTATATTCTCAAATTCTAATTGATTAGTAGAAAACTGTGTTCTCCACCAACAACATAAAACACCTCCTATATATGTGAGTTTTTTGTGTAACACTAGGATATTGCCAGGATAATGTAAACTTTGATACTCCTGATCCCACACCAACTGATAAATCTGAAAAATCCATCTGTATCTTTTTGGTCCTTACTGCCACCATGATTTATATGTTGAAACTGCCTGTTTTCCTCATATCATCCACCCCAGGCACTATATCTGATCCTGGGCTAATCAAGCATTTACTACTTGTTAAAAGACTTCACTCCCTTTTTGGGGAGATTAAGATTTCTAGACCACTTATTACAAATGTTGATGATTAAAATTTTTGTAGGAACCACTCTAGTTAAATTCAACTTGGGACTCTTTTCCATTACATTAGGGAGAAGCTCCTAAATGAGTGGATCTCTGATAGCAGCATACAAATAAATGCATGATTGAGCTCCCAAAACAATAAACTTTGATGAGGCTGGACCATGTTTAGACTTTGTTGAAACAGCAGGGTCAACCCTCTAACAAGGTTCCAACTAAGCAGGGTTGTGACCCAAATTCAACTTCCTGGTGACCTGTAGCCAAGTTGGAGGTCAACTTTAATTTCCAGAAATAGCAGCATGAGCAATCAATGATCCCAAATTATGGATATATTGATTCAGCGCTTGACTCAATATCTATATCAAGCCACCCCTAACCATTTAACCAACTGATGATCACAATCATGTTCCTCTTATAATAATTCAGCACAACCATATCTTTCTTATCACCAAATAAAGATAATTACCTAGTCTCCAAATATTTTTCCCATGTAAATCTGCTAAAACAACACAGTTACAACATTGGTAGCACAGATAAGTTCTCCATACCAACTTTTCCTTCAAAGTTCCACCTGCTGACTGTACTCACTTTTGTTAACAAATATACAAAAGAATTAAGTCTGCCCCCTGTAGACTGAACGCCCTACACACCAGGAAGCAAAATATCAGAAGGGTTTGTTTTATATCAGAAATTGCTAATGCTGGCCCCCAAATTTAACTCCCTATCAGCGCAAAGGTTCTTTCAAGCGCCTACCACCATTCCTTGAGTAACAGACAAAAGTATCATGTCAGCCCATGTAGCCCAACAGCTTTGTAGTGCTGCCTTGGAACCATTTGCTGTATCCAATGACAATAACACCACAGCATGGATACAATCTGCCCAGAACAAGCTGATGCAAATAGAATGCCCACAATGTTTCTGGATTGCATAGATATCCATCTGCCTTACACACAATGCAGGTACCTGGTGCAACAAGTGGCATGAGGATCACACCAAGAAAGATTGGGACATCTTTAAGCGGAACTTTTTAGAAAGATTTGTGATGAAAGATACCGCCCTCATGATCATACACCAAGTAAAGAATTTGACCCTGGCTGGCACAGTAAAAGAACTCACCTGCACATACAAGGAGCTTTGCCTACAAGCACCCTCAGACATGGCATTCAACAATCCAGCTACACACCTCATGAACTACAGCACACTCAAGTTGCACATGATGAGACACATAAACCTGGATCAGGTGACCAACTTTTAGAGCCTTTACTGTGGGGCTGAGAAAGAGGGAAAAAGTCAAATGCCCTCTATAAAGCACAGACTGGAATAAGAGAGCAACCCAAGGACTCTCACCTAGCTGAAAGCTCCAACCACCCTCCACCTGGCAACAGAAACAACAATGGTACAGGCCATAAGCCCTTGGGATCAAATGGTCACATTAACAGAAATAACAGACAGTTGAATTGTACCCACTTCCGCGTTACTGCCACACAAAGCAATCAGGACAAGGGAAAAGCCCATGGAGAGCACTAAGCAATCCAAGCTCTCCCTGCCAAACTCCTTCCTTTTCTAACAATGAGTACTGCCCCAAAGATGCGGACCAGTGCCTACTGATCCAGGTCCCCTCAGGAGACCCAGTGCTTTACACTATTGCCAGACATCTCAATAAACTGATATCCTATCCTTTCTGATTTCAAAGTTATACTGATTCAGAGCTCCTGGACTCAGGCGCAGATTGCAAGTTCATCAATAGCAACTTTTGGGCAAGTTTAAGCTAGCCACTAATCCTTTGAAGATTAAGAATGTGGCTTTAGCTGATGAACATCTCATTGCTGTGACACAAGAGACTACCCCTTTTCCATTGCTCTAGAGAATCTCCACTCCACTATCCAATGACCCAGCATTGATTTTCCCAGATTTGATGTGGTAATTAGTTTAGAATGGCTATGAAATCAACTCCCACATAGACTGGGCCACCTCAATATTGACCATCAAGCGTGAAGGAGTCAACCACCAGATCTACCATGACTTGGTGGACCAACTTCTATGCAACCATGTATTTGTGCGTATTACAGAAACTCTCAACAAAAAGGAGAACCTCAAGGCAATTGACTTGGACTCCTGTCAGTACAAGTTCATACAATTCAATGATTACCATGATACTATCACTCCCCAGGATCAGGAAATTGTAGCCCATCATCCAAAAATCTTTAAAGCGCTACCAGGGGTACCCCTAGAGAAACACATACAGCACGTCATCCAGCTCAAGGGAGCTGTACCTAAGGCTTGTCCCATATATTGCCTCACCCCAAACAAGAAAAAACACTGTGCACTTAACTCAAGGAAGCATTGGAAAAAGAATTTAACCGCCACTCAAAATCTCCCTTTGGTGCCACTATGTTCTGTGTGGCAAAAAAGGACGGAACCCTTAGGCTTGTTACTGACTACTGAGCACTAAACAAGGTTACCATCAAAATTTATACATGCTTTCACTCATTGACAACCTCTTCAATGCATTTGGTGGAGCAACTGTCTTCTCCAAGATTGACCTGACAGCAGAATACAACCAAGTTTGCATCAAAGAAGAAGCCATACCCAAAACAGCCTTCTATACCAAGTATGGCTCATATGAGTGTGTTGTGCTCTACTTTGAGATGTCAAATGCACTTTCAACCTTTTTTACCTTTATTAACAAGGTGTTTGCCCCTCAAATTAACAAGCATACCCTGGTATACCTGGACAACATTATTGTCTACAGCCCCTCAGTGAAATAGCATCACAAGGACCTAGAGGCAGTCTTTGCCACCCTAGCGCAGCATAAGCTGCTAGCCAAACCTTACCAATTCCAGTTCTTCTGCAAACATCTGCTTTTTCTTGGGACACATAGTTTGAAAGATGGCATCAAACCTGACAGTCAGAAATTCAAGGCCATTTTAAAATGCCACCTCCAAGAACAAAGCCAAACTATGTACTTTTCTTGGGATGATTGCCTATGTCTGACGGTTCATACCAGACTGTGGCGTCCTGAGGGCACCCTTGTCAACAATAAAGGTGTCAAGCTCAAATTTGTGTGGACACCGCAGAACAACAACTGTTTCTGTTGCCTGAAGGAAAAACTGACATATGCTCCTATTATTCAATACACAAAGTAAGACAAAGACTACCAAATGAAAACTGATGCTTTTGATGCCTCCATTGAAGGGGTGTTGCAAATCAAAGCAGACAATGATAACTTCTTACCCATAGTGTATGAATCACGCAAGTTGACAGATGGTGAATGATTCTATCCTATCCATGATAAAGAACTGTTGGCCATTATTCATTTTCTAGTGAAATAGTGCTGTTACCTAGAGCGCCTGGAAGAATTTATGGCCCTGACTGATCACAAATCCCTCATATATTTTAAGATCCAGGCCAACCTATCCAGGCAACAAGCACGCTGGATGAAATTCCATGAGATGTTTAACATGAATATTCAGTACAAGCTTGGACCCAAGCTAGTCATGGCTGACGCTCTTTCCCGCCTATACATCAGGACCACAAGAGATGAAAATGGTCTGGACCCGTAATGGCACCTCCTAGTACTCCAAACCAAAGATGAGGGGTTTACCCCAGGCACCACCAACATTATAAGAGACACTTTTGTTAAAGATGAACACATCTTTACAGACGTGTAGGAAACATTGCATCAAAAAATGACCATTAAAAGCACACTCCTGCACATCTAACACATAAGAGGGTCAACACCATTGTATGTTACCACCAAGATCTAGAACACACAAAATCCTAAACCTCTATGAGTTTCTAAAACACAAGACTTGGTGGATGACCCTGTACCAGGACGTGCAAGAGGTTCTCAAATAATGTGAAGTATGCAAGTAATTTAAAAAAATTAATACTTCCCCAAAGTCTGTGTTCCCAATTACCCTTCAAGATATGGGCCTTGAAATTGTTGGGCCAATGCTGGGGGAAAACAACAACAAAAATCATATTATCACTGCCATCAACTTTGCCACTTGCTGGCCAGTAGCACAAGCGGTGAAGACAAATACTGGCAACAAACTCTGGTGCCTTATTGGCAGGGATATTATTTGCAAGTTTGGTAAACCAGAACTTTTGATAACAGATGGAGGCAAAGAATTGACCTTGGAAAGCACCTGAATGTATCTCACAAAAAATGGGTTCAAACACACAGTAACAACGCCATACTACCCTCAGGCTAATGGCAGAGTCAAGTGACTAAACAACAGCTTAGTGCAATCCCTTGATAAGCTCAAAGCCAGGAGAACTGAGGACTGGCACAAGCAAAAGCCAATTGCACTCCTTGTATGTTGCACCCATGTGAACAGATCCACTGGGAATAGCCCCTTTGAGCTTATATATGGCACACAACCAAATATCATTCAAGCCCTCACAGGACCAAAGTTAGAAATACCCAAAAAAAATTTCCTTGTTCAGCACCCCAAGTACTACAAGCCAACAGTGATCAACTGGATAAGGAAGAAAAACACCTACAAAACATGTTTGTCCCTATTCAAGCAAACACAAAGTTGGGGACAAGGTTTGGGTGATGAACACAGACAAAAGAAAACTGCAGCCTAAAAAAGTAGGCCCTACCATCATACTAAAGGTAAACAACAACACTTACCTGGTACAAGAACTTGACAAGCGTAAAAAGGAAAAGGTCCTACACCACAATTAGTTACAGCCCTGTAAGTCCCAATAGAAATAATGTGAAGCCTCCCTACCCGCAACCAAACAGCAACTAGTCCATTACAGCGCCTGGGCTACTGAAAACCTCTAAGATGACCTTCATCCTAATGAGGACAACCTTCAACTGGGGGTGTCAAAACATCAGGGTCAACCCACTAACAAGGTTCCAACTAAGCGGGTTTGTGACCCTCAATCCAACTTCCCAGTACCTGTAGTCTAGTTGGGAAGTTAACTAAAATTTCTAGAAATAGCAACATGAGCAATCAATGATACCAAAGGATGATATCTTAATTCAGTGCTTGACTCATTACCAGGATCAAGCCACCCCCTTCATCATCTAACCAAGTGATCAACACAATCATATTCCTCATATAATGATTCAGCGCAGCTATATAATTCCTATCTTAAAATAAAGATAAGGATCTAGTCTCTAGATATTTTTCCCGGTGTAACTCTGCTAAAACAGCACAGTTACAACAATTTCTACAATGGTCTTCTTAAACACATCAGACGTCAGTTCAACATGAGCTACTACTTGAACCTCCAGGATGTATTGTTTGAAGGAAAGCAAGCTGCTCAAAAATCTGACAACCTGCATACAAATAACAAGAGAAAGGAGATTCCATCATCAAAGAATAATAATTGACCCAATAGCAAACCAACTTAGCTAGTAATACTCACCCTCAAGGCAAAAAGCGTACAACTCAGGTGAATCAAATGAATACTGATATTACACCCAAGGAGGGAAAACTCATGGGAGTTCTTAGGAAAGCGCTCTCCCCCACCTTACAAGACTTGTACAGGGGCCAAGATGAGGACTCAGTTACCATGTTAAGTATCCTCCAGTGATCCCATACTTTTTTCTGCCCAAAATGGAAGTAAACTTCTCACTTATACTTTTTTATTTATAAGATATCAGGACACAGCACTATTCAACACTGTAGCATACTAATCCCTTGTTAATATTAAATTTTACAATCTCATGAAACTACCCACAATCCAAAGCAACATTAAGAGAGTTGTCATGGCAGATAACAGAAGCACACCAGTCACCAAAGAAGCAAAACCTTTCTGTGCCCAAAAATGGGATGTACAAACTACCCTTTTTGGTCCCATCATTCCAATACATAAATAAACCATAGTAATTGGCTTAGATTGGATGAGAAAGACAAAAACTCACAATAACTGGGATAGCGCTAGCCTCATTATATAAAAAGGAGAAGTAGACCACCATATTCACCCAACTTACCTTGACACCCTCACAAGGAACCACATATTTATAAAGATTACCAACACAGAAAAAAAAAGCAACACCAGTAAAATTGAGTGGAATACATGCACTTACAAGATCATCTGTTTTAAAAATGTGAAAATCTAACTTGAACAGTGCCCTAAGTACTCTTAGCACAATAGATTTACCCAATCTTTGCTACCACAGAGATTTGGACCACACATGTAGCAGAAACATACACAAATATCTTAAGACGTCCTATTGGTGGCTTAACATGCTGGACAACATCAAAGAGGTGCTCAAACAATGCAAAGTATATGAAAAGTATGCCTGGTCCAAGGCATCTCCCAAATAAGTGATATCAGTGTTAATTATCTAATCATTCAAGGTGTGGGTAATGGATATTGTAGTCCAATGCCTGGTGATAATAAAGGCAAAATTTACATTATCTATGAGAGAGAAAAGCTAAACTTACTAAGCTTGGCTCCCATTCTTGTGGTAAGGCCCACCAGGATGCCATCCAGTGCAAGACTGTAATGGCCGCTCAAACTGGGGACCAAAAGGATCTAATATGGGACAATCATGAAAAAAAGCATTTATGCCCATCCAGAGAGTATCTGCAACAAGCCAAGAGGTGCATCTAGGGATCACTCTGAAGTCAGAGGTTTGCTGTTGAATGGGGGTAGGACTTTGGGTTCCAAAAGAGCAGGAATTTAAAAGACCTCATACTGATGACTTGTTACCACTTTGGGGGGGAAAAGAACTCTGTTGTAACAAGTTAAACTTCAGATCAAGTTTTCCCCTGTGAAAAGCTGGCTGTTTAAATTTCTGGGAAGATCATTTAGTAGGTACAGTAGTTGAGAAGGGTTCTCAGCTGCCAGATAAGCAGAGGAGGAAATGCAAGTCTACAACTTGAGGGAGGTAGACCAGATCAAAAGCAGGTTAGAAGACTGAGTGAAGAACAAAACCTTTGCAAGTGAGACCAACATTTTCTTTTTCTCCAGAAAATTTATCAAAAGTAACTGTGAGGTTCCTGATCATCAGCTCCCATTGTGTGTACTGGGTCATAGTCAGGGACCAGCTGAAAGGAGTTGAAATCCTTAGTAGCAGTAGGTGGTTTGGTTCAAGCTTCTTATAATTGGCCTACATTACTGCAAACTCTTCCAATAATTTTTGTATAACCAGGCAGGCATCCTCACCATGCACTTGCACTTCAACTGTTGTGGTAAGTTCCATAATGACAGGATTATTTGGCCAAGTAGGAAAGCTCAAAAAGCCAGGAAACCTTTTAAAAAATTGACTGATTTAACGGACTTGAATCAAACAGTTGATTGAAAATGGGTTACAGCTGCTCCAGTTTACCAGTTGAATCTGATCCCCCCTGTAGTTGACCTTGATAAATTGACGTAATTTGAAGGTCATCTGATATGATTTTATTTATCAGCATGGTCATCAGAATGTGGTCACTCAAGGGTTCTTTGCAACCTGGACTAGATACTCACTTGACAATGTGGAAGGAATAGGAGCCCAGGATCCAGGATCTAGGTGGTATTGCTTAGTCCAATTCTGATATATATTGAATAATTTTCACTGTTTCAACTCTTAAGATTTGTGTCCTTCTAAAAAGATTTACTCATTAAAATCATATATCCCTTGGTCTAATTTTTATTTCAAATGCATACTGTATTTGGCCTGCTGCGCTACATCCCCTACAATCTGATTCTCAGCCAGATAATTACTGGAAAATGGGGCCCTATTGTTGGCACTTTGTTGTTGACTCTGCCCAATGTTAATCCCATGCCTGCCAATCTTGGAGATGTTCCACCTAACTTTGAAACTGAAAATCTGGTTATCTCTCAATGTCCTGAATTTTATTCTGAAGAAACTCTTATGCTTGTGCTGGCTAACTTAACTGGGCTACTTTGGTTAGGGTTAATTATTTTACTTAACCCTAGTATCTCATTTGTAAATTTAACAAAATGGTATCTGAAGCTGCGTGGTTGGTTAATCATTAAAATCATGTGGATTTGGGTGGTGATTCCCCACCACTTGGAGACAGCTTCTTATTATCTGGTGTCAAGTTTATACTTCTGGGAAGTATAATAAACAAAATAAAGGGGAAGATTAAGAAGAGAATGATACTTTATTGAATATAAATATAGAATATTATATAGTATCAGGACAAGCCACATGTTGTCCATATACGTCATGGAGGTCATGGGGCTTATCTGAGTAATATTCCTCTTAAGTCAAGAGGCTTAATCAAGTTGTGTTCCATTTAGGACCTGGATTGAGTTATTCCTGTCATAGATGTTTAACTGATAATGGTGCCACCAATTTAATGAATGGACAGTGAACCATTTGGTGAGCTGCTTGGTGATTTACTTGGGGTGTTAATTCCCCAAGAGGGAGTAATCAAAGATGTTGCAACATCTCCCCCTGGGGTGCTGGAAGGTGGAGCCTTGGGAATTTTATTGAGATTATCTGGTATGCAGGCTTGGTATTGATCCAGTTTGGTGTTGGGTACAGGGAGACTTGAATTTTGTTGGACTGCTCTTGCCTTACACAAACAGAGTTGGTTGTGATGCATATGTTTCAGTTCAGTTTGAGCTCCAATTCCTTTGATGAGGTAGATGTTATTGGGCTTAACTTCCATGACAATTCCTGGTCCGCGTAATCCTAGGTCTAGTTTGTGTTGGTTGGGATTGACAGCCCAGATCTTGTCTCTGACTTGAAACCTTTCTTGTTACAATGGGATTGCTTCTCACTGGACTCTTTGGTGTTCCATCACTTCTTGGTCCTTTCTGGCTTTTAGTACTTTTGGGTCATTACTGTCTGGTATCTTCTTTGGAAGTGGCAGTTGTGGTCCCGTGGTTGTACTGAAAAGTGAGGATTTGTGACCATAGACAAGCTTATAAGGGCTTTTGATGTATTGTAATTGACTTGTGTTATGCAGACCATAAGGGTAGTTGGTAGCATTTTGATCATGGCCTTTGGATTGTTGGCAGATAACTTACTGAGGGCTTCCACTAGGGAGTTGTTTAGTTATTCTACGCGTCCATTTGCTTGTGGGTGATATGGGCTGGCTGTGACGTGTTTTATTCCATTTTTGGCAAGATAGATTTTGGTGTCAATAGCTTTGAGTTCAGTGTCTCCATCTGTGATTAAGAGGTCAGGCTTTCCAAACTTTGCTATGATCTCCTTGCCAATGAATTGTCTCACGTTGTTGCCTTTGTGCTCTTTTGTGGCTTGTGCTACGGGCCATCTGGTTGCATAGTTAATGGCTGTGATGATGTACTTCTTGTCTTTGCTTTCACAGTGTATAGGTCCCACAATATCCAACAACCATACCTTGAAGGGTTGTGTGATAATACAGGTACTACTGACTTGGGTGGAGCTTTGGTTTGGGCGTACTTCTCACAGACCTTGCATTGTTCCAGTACCTCTTTGATATCATCTAGCATGTTGGGCCACCAGTAGTGTGTCTTGAGGTATTTGTGAAAGTTTCTGCTACAGGTTTGTCCCAAGTCTCTGTGATATTGGAGGATTGTGTCAATTTTTTGTGTTGATGGGACGTAGGGTACAGTGTCATCATTTGGAAGGATTTGGTGGAGGGTACCATATACGTTTTTGAACAGATGTTTGTTCTTGAGGAATTTCTCTTGGATGTACATTGGGGTGCCAGGTGGGAACCCTTCCTGGAGATTCCCCATGATTAACATGGGCCAGTAGGGGTTGCCATCAGTGTGGAGGATGTGTTTATTGTATAGCCTTGATATGGCGTCTGCAGTAAGCATATTTCTGCCTGGCTTGTATTCAATTTGCATGGGGTATCTCTGTATGAGACTCATTCATTTGGCTTTTCTTATTGACAGGTGTTTTTAAGTTTTGAAGAATATCAAAAACTTGTGGTCGGTGAGTACTTTGAACGTCTGGGCTCCTTCCAGGTAGAATTGCCACTTCATGAGACAGTGTATGATGGCTACCAATTCCTTATTGTGTATGGGGTATCTTTGTTTGCCGTCTGATAGCTTCCTTGACTCATATGCCACAGGAAGGAAGTCTGTTTTAGCCGTTTGGATGCAGAGGACTCCTCCTATGGCATAGTTGGAGGCGCCGGTTTCTAGCTCATAGATACCCTCACGGTTCAGGTATTACAGGATGGGGGCAGTAACCATGTGTTACTTTAGTTGGTAGAAATGTTGATATTGTAAGGGTGTCCAGACAAATCTGGTTATTTTCCCAGTGATGGCTGACAAGGGAGCTGTTAGGGCACCCCAGTCAGGTATGAAACTGCGTACATACACTACCATTTCAAGGAAATTGCAAAGCTTGCTCTTGTTCCTTGGGGCCAGAATCTCTGTTATAGCGCGTATTTTGTCTGGGTTGGGCTCAATACCGTCCTTGCTAATGATATGACCAAGGAAGGGGAGTTCAGTTGAGAAGAACTCGCATTTGAATGGTTTGGCAATTAGTTGGTTTTCTTGCAGGGTACTGAGGACTGCGCAGACGTCTTCCCAGTGTTGTGGTAGATTGGGACTATAGATGATGATATCATCCAGGTAGATGATTGCTCTTTTTCCAATGTGTTCCTTGAATACCTTATTAATGAAGGTTACAAAGGTACTGGGAGCGTTTGTCATGCCAAAATTGAGGACAACACATTCAAAGGATCCATATTTAGTTCAAAATGTGTCTTTGGAATGTCTCCAGGTTTCATGCAAATTTGGTGATATCCTACTGTCAAATCAATTTTTGTGAAGATTTGGGACCCCCCCAGGGCATCAAAAAGGTCATCAATTAGGGGAAGAGGATACCTGTTCTTTATTGTGACCTTGTTAAGGGCCCTGTAGTCTGTGACCAGGCAGAGGCCTCCATCTTTCTTTGCCACAAAGAAGACAGCAACACCAAAGGGTGATTTTGAGGGTCTGATGAGGCCTTTTTCAAGTGCTTTGTCAAGGTAAGCTTTTAGGGTATTGTCTTCTTGTGGTGTGAGGCAGTAGATGGGTTGTGTTTTAGGTACACTACCTTTTAGGTTGATCTTGTGTTGTATACCTCAATCAGGGGGCAACTCAGGTAGTGTTTCTTGGAATATGGAGGGAAATTCATTGACTAGCTAGTTTCTAATTGGGTTCTGTTTGTATTGAGTTTCTGTGTTTTTGAAGTGGATGACCTCATATGTACATGTGCTCTAATTTATTTTGCTGATGTCAGTTTCTTTCTCTGCTTACATGATCTTTAAAAATATGTGGTCCCTCATGAGGGTATCAAAATGTGTTGGGTACACGTGATGATGGACTTCTTCTCACTGATTGGTAAGGGTGGCACTTTCCCAGTTGATGTGAGGCTTTGTCTTTCTCATCCAATCTAATCCAAGTATGACATTGTATATGGGGATTGGTATGATGGGGCCACCAATTGTTGTTTGTGCATCTCCAATCCAGGAGTGGAAAGGTTTTGTCTTGTGGGTAACTGGTGTGCTACAGTTGTCCACCATGATGACTTTTTTGATATTACTTTGAGTGGTAGGTAGCTTCATGAGGTCTGCAAAAACTCTTGTTGATGAGCAATTGATTGGCTCCAGTTCAAATTTTGCTGTGCCCTGGTATCTGCAAAAAGGAAATGATAGGTAAGGAGTTTATTTACAGTTTGGGCGCCAAACAGTAGGGGATTGCTGAAGGGAACTTGATCATGGTGATTGAGTCCACGTCTTGTTCTCTGTACAAGTCTTGTGAAGTGAGGGAGGGTGGCTTGCCTAAACACTCCCCTGAGTTTTTCTCTCCTTGTTGGTATCTTTGGTGCTGTCCTGGTTGTCTTGTGAATTGCAATTCCTGTTTTGAGGCTGGGTACTATGAGCTCAGTTTTTTTTCTCATTGGGGCGTGGCTCCTTTCTAGCTGCAGGGTTTTCTTTACGCTTTTTGGTGGCGTGTAGGTCTTCAGACTTCTGAGCTGTGCGTTTTCTCTCTAGGAATACATCCTTGAGGTTCCTGCAACAGGTCATGTTGAACTGATGTCTAATGTGTGAGGGAAGGCCATTGTAGAAGTCCAGACATGGCCCAGGCTCATCAAATTTGATGGTGTTGGGTGCACAGTCACGTAATCCTTTATATGTAGCAATGTATTCTTTGATGGTTCCTGCCATTTTGAAGGTTCAAAGCTTGGTCATGATCACCACGTCCGAGTCCTTCATGGAGAACCTTTTGAGGAATGCGGCTTTGAACACTTCCCAATTTTCCTTTTGGTTAGGGTGTTGGGCTAGCCATTTGGTTACAAAACGTGAAGCAGTCCCTGTGACGCAGAGGGCAATCTTGCTGACCCAGAGTCTTTGGGGGTACTCCACTTGTTTGAACTTGCTCTTGGTGCTATTGATCCAAAGAGAGGCATTTTCACAGTGTAGTCCTGAAAAGGTGCCCATTTTAGCAGTATGTAAGCGTTGAAACATGATATTGGGTATCTCAGGTTGCATAGGTGCTGTTATGGTTAGCGTGGTAGGGAAAAGTCTGCGGGCTTTGAGAGCGTTGTACTGGACAATGAGTGCAAGGACATTATCAAAGATGACAAGGTCTGGGGGAACGTTTTGTCCTACTTTGTAATCTCTCCAGCCGTTAAGGAGTGACATTGCTTGGGTTTTTTTCTTGGGAGGAATTTTTCATTTGAGTTGGGTAGGTATGGATAACCTACCTGTGCTACCACTGTCAAGTTTATACTTCTGGGAAGTATAATAAACAAAATAAAGGGGAAGATTTGAAGAGAATGATACTTTTTTGAAATATGAATATAGAATATTATATAAATCATGACAAGCCATATGTCATCCATGTACGTCATGGAGGTCATGGGGATTATCTGAGTAATGTTCCTCTTGAGTCATGAGGCTTAATCAAGTTGCGTTCCATTTAGGACCTGGATTTAGTGATTCCCATCATAGATGGTTAACTGATAATATTACCACCAGTTTATTGACTGGATGGTGAACCATTTGGTGAGTTGCTTGGTGATTTACTCAGGGCGTTAATTCCCTGAGAGGGAGTAATCAAAGATGTTGCAACACCAGTGATTTCTGTTACATTACTCAACTCTTCCACAGCTGAGTTTTTGGAAGCAGTTTGTCATGAATTTGTGTTTCTTTTCTCCTGTTTTGTTGAGATATCTGTGTTTAACATGTTTATTTTCATTAGTTCTTTTCTGAGTTTTTAGTTTGGACTTTTCTTTAATTTGTGGTTTCTATCTCTGGTAACAGTTGTTGAGACTGGACCATCTGCTTCTTATTTCTGCCGCGCCATGTCATTTTGGCGTCTGGATTATTTTCCTGCTCCACCCACTGATGAAATTTTGCGTGAAGTTTTTTCAGCCTTATCATTATATTCTGGTTATAGCCTTAGTCTCAAATCTCAAGTTTACCATGTGATGACAAAGGCTTCAGAGGATGCCTGTGAATGGCTGTTGTCTGCAGTGGAGTGCAATCCACGTGTTTTAACTGAAAGTGCATCTCTTTACCCTTTGTTAAAAAGTATATGTGTATCTATTGAGGAGCTCAAAGTATTACACACGTTGTACACCTTCCAACAGGGTACTACTCTGCTCTTGATACTTCTTCCTCACTTTCTTGCCTACTGCTGTATGATTGATGTTCCCAAAGTTAATAATCTTTTAGCGTTGTGATTAGCAGTTGAACAGACTGCCCAGGATTTGTAAGTTTGGGATTCCCTGTTAACCGCAACTGAGGCCCTGGTAAGCCAAATTCTTTGTCTGGTCTCAAATCTGTTGACTTCCAAACAAGGTGCTATGGAAATTGAAGCCAAACCTGCTGTTTGCTCCTGGTTTTCTGGTAACTGTTCTGCAGTGGCTTCAACTATTCAGAGTTGGGATTGCTCTCCAGTATGTCTTCTCAGTTGTAATTGGCAATTTTGAACAAACCTGCTGATATAACAAAGCGCCAGTGGTGGCCACCCCCAAGAGTTTGTTGGCTATGCTCCAGCATGTTGTGCCCTCAAAGTCTTTGGTAGCCAAGTCTGAGGAGTTACTTCTCATCCCATTTGATTGTGATTGTCCAGTCCTTCCTGATGCTGTCCAAGAAATGATTAAGCATTATTTTCAGGAGCACTCTATCTCCTTAATTGCTGTCTGTACCGCTGAAGAGAAGCAGGATCCTGCTGAGGTTGCACAATTTGCGGCAAATAAATCTACTTCTGGTTACTTCTTGTTTCATAGTAGCATTGATAACCGTCAAACTATCTTTTGGCCAGCCATTCTGTTGGATACTGGTGCTTCTGAGAACTTCATGAGTGTCAAGACTGCCAATTTTTTACAACTCAAGTATTATCCTGGAATGCTGGTCAGGGGTGGAAACTGTCAAACGTTTCCCTCTTTCCAGCTTAAGAAATCAGTGACATTTGCAGTTGCAGGTCAATCTTTTACCACTAGGTTCTCCATATGCTCTACTCTTATGTACCATATTATCTTAGGAGTGAGCTGGTGGCAGGACCATAATGTATTGACCCTGCTGAAAGAAAATGAGCTTCAAGTGGACCACTCTTCAGGAATAACCATTTGTATTCTGTTGTTGGGTATGTCAGAATTAGATCAGTCTTCCCAGACAAGCCAGTTGGTTCCTGTTCCTACACTTGTGAGTTCAGACCTACTGGCATGCCTCCAGCCTTGGTCTGCGGCATTCAATGCCACCAGGGGCAAGCTCCTGCCCAAGCACACTCAGTTTTACTTTGATTTTAAGGTTACAGTTGATTTGATTTGTATTGTGTCTCCTATTCACCCTTTGACCTTGAAGGAGGACACATGTTTGGAGGAGTGGATTCAGGACATGTTGGAAAAAGGATAAATCTTTAAGAAGGCTTTGTCAATCTGCTCTCCATTGTTGTTTGTCCAAAAATCCTATGCGCTCTTAGACATTGTGTTTACTATGGAAATTTGAACAACATCACAATTCATGACCCCTACCCTTTACCTCTTGAAGCACAAATTTCTTGGTGTGTTGAGAAGGCAAAGGTATTCTCAAAACTTGATCTTTTGAATGCGTTCAACCAGATTAGAATCACATAAGAAATAGAATGGTTGACAACATTAAGAACTAAAAAGGGTATCATCCAATTCTGTGCTATGCCTTTTGGATTAAAGAATGCTCCAACTTGCTTTTAGTGGTTAATTGATTTGGTCTTGGGGGATCTCCTGGATGTATGTGCCATTGTGTACATGGACAACATATTAGTGTTCTCTCCAGATGAGGAGTCACATAAGGCCCACCTGTCAGAAGCTTTAGAGCGCATTTTCCAGGTTAATTTTATCATCCAAAAGGAGTAAGTGTGAATTCTTTAAATACAAGGTTACCTTTCTGGGTAATATTATCTTTGAGGATGGCCATACTATTGCCCCTAACAAGGAAGCAGCGTTTGAGATTATCCCACGCCTGTAACATTATCCCAGCTTTATAGTTTCTTGGGTACCTGTAGGTTCTTGAATAAATCCACTCCTCACTTGTCTGAAGTGGCCGCCCCCTTGTATTCAGCTAGTGGGAAGACAACTTTGGTCTGGACACCTGAGTGTGCAGAAGCATTTGCAGCAGTCAAGGCTCTTTTGTTGTCTTTGCCAGTATTGAGACATGTAGATACAGAGCTTCATTTTGTGTTCTACACAGATGCCTCTAAATATACTGTGGCTGGTGTGTTGTTACAAACTGCTGGTAATGATGTTGAGAGACCTGTAGGGTATTTCTCCCAAAAGATGGAGGCTTGAGAATGTATTTACATGATCTACACAAGAAATTGTTGGCAGTTTTGGAGTCCCTAAAGCATTGGCATCACCATCTCATGTTGGCGTGTCATCTGTTTGTAGTAGAAACCAATCATAAAGCTCTTCTTTACTACCGTCAACCCAGGGTTAGGTTGGGTTACCAATCCAGATGGAATAGTGATCTGACAAGATACAAGTTCTGCTATGAGCTTATTAAGGGAATTGATAACCACTTGGCAGATGTGTTGAACAGAATCCCTTCCCACTTCCCAGATTATAGATTGGACATCAAGTTTAATATTCACACTTTGATTTCAGATGAGGCTGTGGTTTCTTTTGTATTAACTCTTCCTGCTACACTGGCTACCATATTCTTAACCAAGGGTGAAGACTTAAACTTATATTACAAAGTTAAGCTTTTGTAGCCTTTGTCCAAAGGTTATGATAGGTTACTGGAACTAACATGTGCACATCTGGTAGGTCAGCCGCAGGATTATCACAAGATAGGACTGATTATATATCATCAAGGTTGCTTATGGGTTCCAGAGAGAACCATTTGGGATAAAATCATGGAGGCCTATCACACCTTTCCCATGGCAGGCCACCCAGGGAAAAACAAAACAGTGTAACTATTTGCTCACATTTTGCTTGGAAAGGTTTGATGGTGCAGGTGGCGGCTTATGTCTGAGACTGTCTGGTATGTGTTTGGTCCAAGGAAAGCAGAAATAAAACAACTGGTTTTTTGGTTCTTTTACAACAGGCTGCAGGGCCCTGGACATCAGTGTTGGTGGATTTTATTGTAGAACTTCCAAATTCTAATGGGCTTAATGCAATCATAGTGGTGGTTGATAGCTTTAAAAAAATAGCACACTTTGTTCCCTGTTCTACCACAATCATTTTGGTGGAAACTTCTAGGTTGTTTATAAATAGAATCTTCTCCCTACATGGCATCCCAATGGAGATTGTGATTGACTGCAGGCCCAAATTTATTGCTCAGCTCTTGGAAGCTTTTACTGGAATTTTGGTTATCATATTGTGCTGTTCCACAGCTTTTCACCCCCAATTCAATGGAAAAACGGAGAGGGTAAACCAAAGTTTGGAGGTTTACCTACACTGCTACACTAATGCGCGGCAAGATGACTGGTGTGCTAACCTACCCATGGCAGAGCTCAATATAATAATGCCTCACACACTGCAACTCAGGTTTTGCCATTCTATGCCACTGTGGGTTACAATCCCTCATCCAACATGGGTCCTCATTTGGTTAGCAATGTGAAAGCTACAACTGATCAAGCTGCTGCATTGAAGCAGGTTCATCAGGAGCTTCAGGTTACTCTTGCCGCTGCTGTGACAACTTACAAGGAATATACAGATTGTAAGCGCCAGGAAGGCCCAACCTACTGACCAGGAGATCTGGTCATGGAGGATGCCCACAATATGAAACTGAAGGTCCTGTGCCGTAAACTAGGTCCCAAGCAAGTTGGTCCTTTCAAATTTGAACAACAAATTGGTCACTCCGCATATCAGTTAGATTTACCCCCGGCCTTTAATATTTTTCACATCTTCCATGAATGCTTACTTACTCCCTTTAAGGGTACTGAGACTACTTCTTCCCAATCCATTCTTGAGGAAGGAGAACCTAATTATGAGTTAACTTGTTTTTTGGCTTCCTGTAAGAATTGACACCAACTGGAATATTTGGTGTCTTGGAAAGGTTATCCTGATTCCAAAAATTCATGGGTTCCCCACTATGTTTTTTCAAATTCCCCAGATTTTATCCAAGAGTTCTATCATCAAAATCCAGCTGCCATTGGCAATCCTGAGCTTACTTTAGCTGCAATTAAACTTCCTCCTGCACACAAGAACTTTTCCTTGTCCCATCTTCAGGATGGTGGTATTGTGCCCCAGGCTAAAGAAGAGGGGGGGGGTAATGTCACAATAAGTTCCATAATGCCAAGGATTATTTGTCCAATTAGGAAAGCTCAAAAAGCCAGGAAACCTTTTAAAAATTGACTGATTTAACAGACTTGAATCAAACAGTTGATTGAAAATGGGTTATATCTGCTCCAGTTTACCAGTTGAATCTAATCCCCCCTGTAAGTTGATGTTGATAAATTGATGTAATTTGAGGATAATCCGACATGATCTTATTTATCAGCATGGTCATCAGAAGTTGGTCACTCAAGGGTTCTTTGCAACCTGGACTAGATAATCACTTGACAATGTGGAAGGAATAGGAGCCCAGGATCCAGGATCTAGGTGGTATTGCTTAGTCCAATTCTGATATATATTGAATAATTTTCACTGTTTCAACTCTTAAGATTTGTGTCCTTCTAAAAAGATTTACTCATTAAAATCATATATCCCTTGGTCTAATTTTTATTTCAAATGCATACTGTATTTGGCCTGCTGCGCTACATCCCCTACAATCTGATTCTCAGCCAGATCATTACTGGAAAATGGGGCCCTATTGTTGGCACTTTGTTGTTGACTCCGCCCAATGTTAATCCCATGCCTGTCAATCTTGGAGATGTTCCACCTACCTTTGAAACTGAAAATCTGGTTATCTCTCAATGTCCTGAATTTTATTCTGAAGACACTCTTATGCTTGTGCTGGCTAACTTAACTGGGCTACTTTGGTTAGGGTTAATTATTTTACTTAACCCTAGTATCTCATTTGTAAATTTAACAAAATGGTATCTGAAGATGCGTTGGTGGTTAATAATTAACTCTATGTGGATTTGGGTGGTGATTCCCCATTACTTGGAGACAGCTTCTTTTTTATTTGGCAATTTCTGTTACATCAGCTGGTGCTAGACCCTCTGTGGGCCTGTAAAAATCCTTCAATAACCTGATTGTGATGATTCACAAAGAGTGGTTTTGCAGGTGAAGGTTGATTTGGATTTAATAAAATACTCTAGCTGAAAATTGGTCATGAATGGTAGTTTTGAGCAGGTAGAGGCCAATTAGGTAGCATGGGGCTACTAGGGAAGGTGAGGCCTGCCTAGTAGGTAACATTGGCTACCAAAGGTAGAGGTTGAACCAGCTCATCAAATAACATTGGCTATTAGGGGCTGGTTAGGTGTCTTTATCCAGCAGGCACCATTGGCTGCTGGGGCTGGTTAGGTATCTCCACCCAGTAGGTAACATTGGCTTTTAGGGGTGGGGAGCGGCTCTTTCACCCAGCAGTTAACATTGACTTCTAGTGTGCTATTAGGTGTCTAAACCTAATAGGTAACATTGGCTACTATAGGTTGGGAATGGCTCTTCTCTCCAGCAGGTAGCATTGACTACTTGTAATAATGGGTGATGTGACCCTGGCAGATAATATTATCTGCTAGGGAAGGGAGAAGCTACATTAGATCTATATGCCCTTGTGCACTCACAGGAAGTCTGTGGGTAAGCATCTTATCTAACAGACTGGTAGGGTGTCCTTGTCTGTGTTTCCCTGGAGGCTTTGGGGGGGTCCAAAAGCTACCATTGGGAGGCATAGATTTACTCAGAGGTGTTATCAGGGTAGCTTCTTGGGGAAGCAGCTGAAGAACTTAATAATGATTAGGTTTCTGGGAAGTAAAGTTGGTTACTTTGTGCCTGAAAGCTCAGACCTAACCACCTGAGTGAGTAAAGACAACTACACAGACATGAGGATAGTGTGTTATTGAATGGCCCAAGTGGAGGTCACTTGCAGGGGCCCACTCAAACACCAGTAGCCTTTTAGACTTATTTTCCGAGTCTTAGTTATTGGTAACTGAGGCTGAAAATGAAACCAAAAGTGGTTCAAAGGAAAGGTTCCAGTGAAAGCTAGTAAGAAGTACTGAATGATTGCAGTGAAGAATAGTTGAAGGACTGGAGGATCATAGGAAAAAAGGAATCTTGGTGATTCATGCAGAGAAGGAATTTAACCTAGGTGGTTCATATAAAGGACTAGCTGATGAACTGGGAAGGACTAGCTGATGGACTAGGAAAGACTGGCTGATGAATATAGAAGGATTAGCTGAAGGACTGGGAGATCATAGAGAAGGACTGGCCAAAGGACCAGAATATAATAAAGCAGGAATAGCTGGAGAAGGAAGTTGGTTAAGAGGAATCATCAGAAGTAGATGCAGGAGCAAGAATGCTGTGTTTGAACTATTGGAAGTAGGATTATTAACAAGAAAGAAGCAGTAAAAAAAGTAATTAAAACTGCCAAAAGATATGATTTCAAGATTTGAATAAATATCAGATATATAATAGAAAGGAAAGAAGAAAATAATTTACAGAAATTGGAATGTGAATTTATAAGAATTAATTAAGTAAATTGGAGCCAAAGAGACTGGAAACAGGACAGAGAGACTTTTAGGACAAAGGCTGAAATTTTGCTGAAATGGTTGAGAAAGGCAAGAAGCAAGTGTTGGGCAAGTTCAAAGTGCTTAAATGTTGAGTAACGCGGAGAAACTTGGAGAAACATTGAAGAATTAAGGGTTTAAAAATCTCTTAAGTAAAACATATATAAAAAGCACTCAAGTTTTTTTTGGAGAAACGTGACAGAAATCACAGCAAGATTGTTTGAAATGCAGAGCCAAGGTTATTCTGGAGCAAGACAGTCTCAAGTTTGAATCATGTTCAAGAGCAAATCATTCTAGAAAACGTTTTAGACAAAACTATTCAATCTGGGTGTTTGATTGGCTGTAGACCAAGTCCTGTTTGATCACTGTTTTGAGGGCTTTAACTGAAGAGTTTAAGCCTAAAAATGAGGGGGGAAGCAGAAAAACAGGGTTTTGATTGGCTGAAGTAAGTTAAAAAGTTTAATATGTTATAGAGAAGAAGAAACTGTATAGTTTAAGCCTAAAAAACCCAGAGTTATGAGAGAAATAAGGACTGAAACAAGGAGCTATAAAAGAAGGATCAATCTAAAAATTTTAGGGACTAGATCAAGTGGAATAACAAGGCCACTAGAGCTATATAGAGAGCTGGAGACCAAGATAAATGTGCAGAAGTCCAAGATAAAGGTGCAGGAGCCCAAGATTAAGGAGCTAGGACTTAAGATAAAGGGGCCAAAGTTGAGCAAGGAAGAAGTACAGGACTAAGGAGCAGGAGTCCAAGACTAAGGTGTAACAGTCTAGACCAATTACAAGGAGCCCAAGATATTGTTGAAGGACTCCAAGTATTGGCACATATGTATTGTTTCCAAGACCACTGGGCCATATAACAGAAGGTTTATAAGGGGATCTTTCTTCTGAAAGTAAATAAAAGCCCATTTTACCCCTGCCCAAATTTCCCAGTAGTAAAGATAGACTCTGTGAGTTATTTGCCTAGTATCTTCCACCCTAGACAAGGGGAGAAGGATACCTAATGCCAAAGCTTTCAAAAGTTTGCCACTAGTAAGTCTTCCCAGGAGGAGTGGGAGAGATTAACTAGATACCTTGAGTTGACAGATAGGATAAGGGAGTTTATTTGAAATGAGTTTACTAGGTTTTTGAAGATCTGGTACAGATCCAAAGAAGGCTTAGCACCAGCTGAAGTACAAGTGCATGGTGGAGATGCCTGCTTAGTTATAGGAAAAGTATTGGAGGAGTTTGCAGTAATGTAGGCCAAGTATAAGAGACTTCTAGCAAGCCACCTACCATTACTAGGTAATTACAACTTCTTCCTGTTGGTCCCTTGCTATGACCCAGGTCACACTATGGGGACTGGTGAACAGGATCCCACACTGGTAAACTCATTCCCAATAAATTACCTCCCCCTATCTGTCATCTCAAGGTGTCTAGTTAACCTTTCCCACTCCTCCTGGGAAGTTTTACTAGTTGCAAACCTTCAATAGATTTGATGGTATTTATCATCCTCCTCTTATCTAGGGTAGAATATATTGATTAACTCACTCATAGAGTCTATCTTTACTACTGGGAATTTAGGCAGGGGTTGAAATGGGTTTTTATTTGCTTTCAGAAGGAAGTTCCCCTTAGAAATCTTATGTTATATGGCCCGGTGGTCTGAGAAACAATACATATGTGCCAATAATTAGTGTCCTATAACAATCTCTTGGACTCCTTGTGCTTGGTCTTGGACTCCTGCTCCTAAGTATTGGACTCCTAATCTTTAGTCCTGTAATCATTCACCTTGCTTGGTTTCTGAACCTTTATCTTAGTCTCCAGCTCTCTATATAGCTCTAGTGGCCTTGTTATTCCACTTGATTTAGTCCCTGAAAAGTTTTAGATTGATCCCCCTTTTATAGCCCCTTGTTTCAGTCCTTATTTCTCTCATAACTCTGGGTTTTCCAGGCTTAAGCTATCCAGTTTCTTCTGCTCTATAACATATTAAACCTTTTAACTTACTTCAGCCAATTAAAAACCAGCTTTTTCTTCTCCATTTACTTGTTTTTAGGATTACCCCTTCAGTTAAATCCCTTAAAACAGTAATCAAACAGGCTTTGACCTGTAGCCAATCAAACACCCAGATTAAACTGTTTTGCCAAAACATTTTCCCAAATGACTCGCTCTTGACCCTGGTTAAACCTGGCACTGTCTTGCTCTGGATAAACACCTGCTCTGTGTTTTGACAATTTTGCTGTGATTCTTGTCAGATTTCCCCAGGCAAACTCAAGCGCTTCCAACTATGTTTTACTTAAGAGATTTTTACACCTAATTTCTTCAACATTTCTCCAAGTTTCTCCGTGTTTTCCTCAACATTTTGGCCATTTGAACTTGCTTGCTGCTTGCTTCTTGCCTCACTTAATCATCTTGGCAAATCTCCAGCCTTTGTCTTCAAAATTTCTCTGTCCTGTTTCAAGCTACTTTAGCTCCTTTAACTCAATCAATTCCTTATGAATTAACAGTTTATTTTCTGTAAAGAATTTCCTGCCCTTTTACTTATTTCTTTTTTTGATATTTATCTTAATTTTCATATCATATTTCATTGCCAGATTATTTAATTCTTTTATCTTCTCCTTTCCTAATATTAATCTTATTTCTAACAGTCCAAGACCATCATTCCTGCTTCTTCATCCACTTCTGCTGGCCCTTCTTAACCAAATTCCAGTTCTCCAGCTAGTCCTGCTCCATTATCTTCTAGTCCCTCAGCTAGTCCTTCTCCATGATTTTCCAGCCCTTCAGCTAGTCCTCACTATGAACCACCTAGTTCCATTCCTCACTATGATCTTTCAGTCCCTCAACTAGTCTTTACGGGGATCCTAGAGTTCTTCAACTAGTCTTCACTTATAATTTTTCACTATTAACTACCTTGGTTCCATTTCAGTTTCTGTTACCAATACCTTAGACTCAGGCAATAAGTCTAAAAGGCTACTGGCGTTTGACTGGACCCCTGCAAGTGACCTCCACTTGGGCCATTCAACCACAGACTATTCTCATGTATATCCAGTTGTCTTTACTCACTAAGATGGTTAAGTTTGAGCTCTCTTGTGCAAAGTAACCAAATTTACTTCCCAGAGACCTAATCATTATCAAATTCTGCAGCTGCTTCCCCAAGCAACTATCCTGATGATGCCTCTGAGAATATACATGCCCCCAATGGTAGCTTCAGGACCTCCTGTCATGTCCTGGCCCAAAGGGCAGGTTCTTTAATTTTATTATTTTTATGTGTTTTTGATTAATTTACAATTCAGTATTTTTTTAAATATTGAAGTTTTGAATTGATAGTTAATATATAAGTATTTTAAGTTAATTACCTTGTTTTTTTGTTGATTTGTGTTTGAATTGAAATTGTTGTTGTCTACTGTTTACTCATCTATTAAATTAGCTTATATTCTCTACTTTAAGTTAGAGAAATTTTGCTTTTTACTCACCTTTTGAAACTCCTGTTAATGTTGTTGCCGCTTTCCCCAGCCTCATTCTGCTTATCAAACTTCAAACTGGTTTTTTGTTTCCCCTTTTCTGTACCTGATTCTCCAACTTCTCAAGTTGCTCCTCTTCTTGGATGCTTCTCCCTGGTTATCACACTCCAACATAAAAGTCTTTCTCTTCTATAAATAAAGCGCTTTTTAAGAGTAGGCTTTAAGCCAAAATTCTAAGTGATTTCTTCTCTTCAAACTTTTAAAAAAATTTAAAATCAGATTTGTAATTTTAAGAATTTTATTTTTTATATTTTTTTAGTTTAGCTTTTCCTTAAATTCAAATGGAACTTGTACAACAACAAGCCTTAGGCTTGTTGTATTCATTTGTTTCACTTAAGGAATCCCTCAATATTAATATGTATCAATTTGCCAATGAAGAATATTCTAATATGGATATTCTCTTAGTTACAAATTGTTCACTATTAAACACTTTATTTTATCTTCTTTGCTTAGGGTTTTTACACTCTATTACTCCATTTGTGACACAATATAAGTTTTTGGCAGGTTTCTGTAAGATCATCTTATAGACAGTTCCTACGTTCTTATATCTTTTAAATTTGAATCCCAATGCTTTGCACGCTCTAGTCTATAACCTTACACCATTATGGGCAAGACCTTACATCTCCTCAAAGCCTCCATAGAAACACAGACGGGGACATCTTTCCAGTCTATTAGGTAAGATGCTTACTCACAGACTTCCTGTGAGTGCACAAGGACACATAGAGCTATTGTAGCTCCTCCCTTCCCTAGCTGCTAATGTTACCTGCTAGGTCATATTGCTCATTCTTCCCAGCAGCCAATGTTACCTGCTAAGGAGAAGATCCATTCTCACCACTAGTAGCTGATGTTACCTACTTGGTGGAGACCTTATCCTCACCTAGTAGCCAATCTTACCTACTAGGTTCAGACACCTATCCCGCACACTAGCAGCAAATGTTACCTGATAGGCTGCATCACCCATTCTTCCAGCAGCTAATGCTACCTGCTGGGGAGAAGAGCTATTCCCCACCCCTAGTAGACAATGTTACCTACTGGGTAGAGACCTTATCTTCCCCTAGTAGTAATGTTACCTACTAGGTTCAGACCTCTCAACTAGCACCCTAGCAGACAATGTTACCTTCTAGGCTTGTAAATTCACTGCCCCCTTTGGCTTTAGATTGCACTATTTTTCCTTGTCAAAATAAGAAAAGTCCCAAAATTCCAGCCAAGCCACTTATTCTTTAGAGGATTTGGCACACATCATTGACAAAAGATTTGTATTAGCCTATCCTGCAGACCACCCAGGCCCTGTTGCTCCTCCCTGTGAAGAAATACTGGTTAATTTGGATTACTTATTGTCTTGGTTTTGTTTACTTTTAAAGACAATTAGAATTGGCCAATCAGGCATTGTCACATCAACACTCACAAAGTCAAAGGAAATACAAATGTGCAAAACCAACCCTCAGCCAATTAGTTGCCAATTTGGAAAATAGCATGAAACCTCCCAGTCCCCCTGGCTTAGGCCAGCAAATTCCCCCCAGCCAATTAGAACCAGATCAGGTGGTCATGTGAAGCAAATTTGCAACTCCCCCTTTTTACTATGCAAGGGGACTTTCAGTCCCATGTTAGTTGATTCTCTTAATTCAATAAAGTTTTGGAGTTAGTTGCTACACTTTTCCTGTTTTAATATATTTTAGAAGCTCAGATTCTGAGTTTGCTGTTAAATTCTAAAAGTGTTAGTTGTTGTCTAAATTGAACTTACCTTCCTTTGCCCTGTTTGAACCTGGCAGCTGTCCCCAAAACACTCAGGAGAAGTGTTAGTGTATAGTGTTTATATTAAATACTCATAATTTTAAAACATACTTTGAACTCTAATTTCAAGCTGTCAATGATATAAATTTCTATTATTATATTAAATTTTCTTGGTTTTTGCTCAATTTTGAACCTACTTGTGAAATAGACAACATTAAAGCTATCCAAGGCCAACTTCAAGGCCACCAAAGCTATTTGACGCTTGCCTCCTTAATTTTGCCTATAGCCTCTAAAACTTCCACAAGTTTTATAGAAAAAGGCACAAAGAAATATACCATTGAAGTACAAATTTTCAGGAGATACTAATGATGATACTCTCATTATTGAATTTGTTGTATTTTCTCTGGGTCTGTATTTTTTCTGCTATGGTCAGCCTCCCCAGATCTTTGGGATTGACTCTCCTCTTCTGTGCGTCTTGTGGCAATGACCCTTCCAATCTTCTACACCTTCCAGCCACCCTCCTTGTTTTATGAGGTATTGGTTAAGAGTCTGACCTACAATAACCTAGAGTTGTACCCCTCCAATTCTGTCTTGCTTGTGTCTGTTGCCAAGGAGGTACCTCCTTCTTTTTCTTTTCAACTGGAGAGCAACAACCCTGATCCCTTGTAAATACCTGAGGTCCCAACACCCGTTCCCTCTTGTGCTCCTTGGTTGCTCTCAGGTCTTGTGTTGATGGGACTGAATTCTTACTTCCACCAACTGGGCCCAGTCTCTTCCCTCTGATCCCCTCTTAGAGCAGCTGTCTCTGTGATTTACTGGGCGGCATCCTGGTGTTTGTTTCACCAGGATGGGAGCCAAACTTAGTTAGTTTAGCCCCCTTCTCTCACATGGCTGCTCCATTCTTCACCCCAGTAGCCAATGTTATCTACTGGGTGGAGACACCTAACCAGCACCCTAGCAGCCAATATTAACTTCTAGGCTGATTCATCCTCTGCCTCTAGTAGCCAATGTTACCTGCTAGGCCTCTACCTGTACCAAAATCACTATTCCTTAACAACTTTCAGCATAGAGTCTTTATCAAGGCAAATCAGCTCTTGACTGCACAACAGCTTCTATGTGGACCATCAAAGTAGCCTATATCAGAAGATTTATCCCTGACTAGAGTGCCTTGACTTCCCCTGTATCCACAATTACATGCAAGACAACAGAATTTATATGGACATCACTACAGTGCCAACATTTATGACAACTAAAAGAGAGCATGATCACTGCCCCTATCTTACAGTACCCAAGCCGTGAAGGAGTATACAAACTAGAAAATGATGCCTCTAATTACGCAATAAGTGGAGTACTTCAAATTAAAACTTCAGAAAATGTCTTCCTCCCTGTAGCATATGAATCAAGAAAGCTGTCTGATGGTGATCAAAGATATCAAATACATGACAAAGAACTGGTAGCTATTATCCACTGTCTAATGAAGTGGAGATGCTACCTGAAAGGAGAGCAGATATTCAAAGTGCTAACCAACCACAAGTCATTGGTATTCTTCAAAACTCAACAACACCTACCTAGATAGCAAGCTGAATAAATGAGCCTTATAAAGAGATACTTCATGATAATTGAATACAAACCAGGCTTTGAAATGCTTACCGCAGATGCCCTGTCAAGACTATACCGTAAACATCTCCTATGCACTGATGGAGACCTCAATTGGCCCATGTTAATAATGGGAGTCTCCAAGAGAGGTCTCACCTGGTAATCAATGAAAATCCTATAGAAAGACTTCAAGAACAAGCATCTGTTCAAAAATGTATATGGCACTCTACACCACATACTACCAAGTGGTGATACTGTACCCTACAACTTTTCAACACAAAAGATTGACACAATCCTTTGATACCACAGAGATCAAGGACACACCTATAGCAGGAACTTGCATGAATACATAAAGACACACTAATGGCGGCCCAACATGCTGGACAATATCAAGGAAGTACTAGAGAAATGTGAAGTCTGTGAAAATTATGCCCGCTCCAGGAAACTCCCAAGTCAGTAATACCAGTGTCAATAACACAACCTTTCAAAGTGTGGTCACTGGATATTGTAGTAATAATCCTGGTGATAAATAAAAGGCAAAAAGTACATTATAACAGCTATCCAATATGTGATCAGGTGGCCTGTAGCACAAGCTACAAAGTAACAAAGGCAATGATGTGAGACATTTATTAACAAAGAAATCATAGTTAAGTTTAGCAAACCTGACTCCTGATCACAGATGGAGGAACTGAACTTAAAGCTATTGACATTGACATCTACCTTGCCAAGAATGGAATAAGATACACCATACCCAGTCCCTATCATCTGCAAGCAAATGTAAGAGTAGAAAGACTAAATGGCTCCCTAGTAGAAGCCCTCAGTAAGTTATCTGCTACCAATCCAAAAGCCTGGGTTAACATGCTACCAACAGCACTCATGGTGAGCAGAACACAAGTTAGCCGCAATAAGGGCAAAAGACCAAATTAAATTGTCTATAGACATAAGCCTGCCATTATCAGTACTATCTCAGGACCATGTTTACCTCTACCTAAAAAGTACCAGACAATAGTGACCCTGCCGTACAGCGTGACAGGAAGAACAAAGAGGATAAGGAAAAGGAAAGAAATGAAAGAGAAGCAATCCCATTACAGTAATAATGCTTCCAAGTTGGGGACAAGATCTGGGCCATTAACAACAACATGCACAAGTTGGATCCAGGTTTACAAGAACCAGGCATTGCCAGATAAGTCAAGCTTAACAACACCTACCTCATCAAAGGTATTGGCACTCAAAAAGAACTCACACATATGCACCATGACCGCCTCTACCCATGCAAGGCAAGAACATCACAACATAATTCCCAACTTCCTGTACCCAATGCAAAACTTGATCAATACCAAGCCTGAATCCCCAACACGCTCAAAAAAATTCACAAGGTTCCACCTTCCAGCACCCCAGGGGGAGATATCACAACATCTACAATTACTCCCTCTTGGGAAACTAATTCCCCAAGTGACTTGCCAAATGATTCCCCAACTAACCATTAAGTTAGTGGCACTTTTATCATTGGGCCCTTTATTATGGGGATCAAACATTTTGAGTCCTAAGTGGAACACAACTTGGACAAGCCTCATGACTTAAGAGGAACAATTACTTGGATAAGCCCCATGACTACCATGATGTAAATGAACAGTATTTGGCTTTCCATGATACTATAAAATACCCTATATTCATATCAAATAAAGTTTCATTCTCTTCTTAATTTTCCTCTTTATCTTGTTTATTATACTTCCCAGAAGTATATAGTTGACATTATTTACAATATGTACATAATACACCACAGTATTATTAGATAGAGCTTAGTTTAACTTAAATGTGGCCAATTTATCAAGTAATTTTGATTTAAATAAAATAAATTTAAAATTTACTACTTAGAGATTTGGCCTATCCATGTTAAAAGAAGGTTGTTACTCTTTGAGGTTTGGAAATTTTTCCCAGGAGTTCAATCAGATTGTATTTAACCTTAATCCAAAAAAAATTATATTGAATCTCAAATTATAATTCATTGTCATGGATATTTTTTCTATGCTTATATTATGGTGATTTAGTCTTATGGAAAGCTTTGTTTACCTGACAATGTTTAAATGTGAAATAAAGAACATGTTGGATTTGATTTTTTATAAAGTGTTTGTAAGAGAAGTTGTATAGGTTTAATGGATATATCTATTTTCTTGAAGTATTGAATAGTAGATTTTAATAAAAGATTTAATTTTCGTTTGAAAAAATATTTCTTATTCATTGCTTCTTTAAAAAGGGTTGACAGGTTTTGAGAAGAAGAAAATGCTTTCTTTTTTGCTCGTAAGATTAGTCATGTAGATACCAGCAATTGCAAGGTCAGATTGGTTTCCAGTAAAGGCCGGTGCATCTATGTCAAATCGGGTAAGAGAGTTCTTGTTGGGGTATCTCTTTTGTCTGAGACAAAAGATATCTTTGTCAAAATCCTTTTTTTAAAAAAAGTTTCCCAGGGGAGTTTTTTGTGACCATTGAAACATTTCTTATCAGAAACACGTTTAAAAATACGTGTCTCTGGTTTTCTATTCTTGGACAAGCGCACCAGAGTAGTACATCTTGTCGTCCTTTGAGGCTAAAACTTTAGATTGGGGAAGCTCAGGGAAATCCGCTTCATGTTGGAATGGACAAAAGCCCTGTTATAGTACAGTGGGTATCGTTCATACCAGGGTCCTTCCATGTCAATTCTCTGCGAAGTCATTTTTTCTTGGTTGTCTAACTTGCGGACTCTTTGAATTTCAACGCTTGGGTACCCATAAAGGCAGCTAAAGAGTGTGGCAAACTCATTGCATTTTCTGAAGTAACCAAGGCTGAGATCAGTTCCATTCCCTTTGGCCTCGCCAAGGTAAGTGACAATGTTATCAGGGGTGGAAGTCTATTGGCCAAGGCCAGTACCGTACAGAAGAGAAAAGGAAACAAGAATGGATTTCAAACAAGACATATTTTATTTCCACCAGCTTGCCTTGATTATATAGTAGATTCCATAAGACCAGCAAGCTAGCTATTGCTTAAGTATTTATTAAATGCAAAGTAATCCTCAATAATTCACCAAATATGCATTGAAAGAAAAAGCTGCTAATTTCATATAATCTCTGCTGATAACAGATTCCAGTTCCCATAAATTGCGTCAAGCTTCAGAGACTCAAGCAACTTGCGTCAATGCATTACTTATTTATAGCAAATCAAAGTTAGAGTAATTAATCATTAAAGCCAGCCCAAGTCGCCATACACCTGCTTGGACTTTGGTGATATCGTGTGGCCTCAAGTAGGACGTCATAATTTTAACCACATCGTACACTATAATTATTTAAATTAACATTTATATTAAAACAGTAAATAACGTCAAGCCCTTTCTGCAGAGAACTCGGCCCAGACTGGGGACACTTGATTCGAATAAAAATGACGATTTTCAAATGCTTTTTATATTTGTCTTGTTGTATATTCCAACCCCAAGTTTGAGTCTTTTCGACAGAAGAGAGAAAGAAATAAATCAGCCATAGTACTGTTCATATTATTAGTATTTTCTAAATCATCCCAAAATGCGGTTATTTAATTTAGCATTTATTTGATAAGTTTGGTTGGGGGCTGGATCCCAGGGTGTGACATCAGCAACGCACCACTGTTCCGCCTAAAATCAATGCCCAGATGAGGCCAAGGAACATCAGAGGAGCAACAAATCGGACTCATATTTCCTTATTAGTTTTAATATGCAAGTTATTAGAGTCAATGTGTTGTACATAGGGTTGGGACGGGCACCAAAATCTACACAATTGGTTTTGTGACCAAGCTTTGATTGGTACAATTGGTTTTGTGACTTTGTCAGTTGAGCACAATTCATTTTGTGACCTTAATGTCACATCACAATTCATGCAGATTGGTTTTGTGTTTTTTGGGAGCAGTATAATGCTGAATTACAGATTTGTGATAATTAAGAAATAACCAGGTAAGGTTTATTAAGGTGATTCAAGCTTATATAGCTTATGATGGGATTATTTGTCAATATTGGATATTTGATGACACATCAAATTCGGCATCACAGCAGTACACAATTTCAACTGCCACATTTTGTGCCCTGCTCCAAAAGTCATAAAACAAATCTGCATGAATTTTGATGTGACCAAGCACAATCTCATGTGGTTTTGTGTTGTATCCAATCATAAGTATGCAAGCTATTCCTTTCAATTGAAGTAGATATTTATAAATATTTTTGTTGTTAATTTAATATAATTATCTAAAGCAAACTGTGGTATGATCAAATCTATCATTGTGAGGTAATGGTAGGTAAAGCTTTAATAAATCAAATTTAAAAAATAGTCCCACAACTGAAATTGCTCTAATTTTACATCCTGTGCCTTGCACAAAATGAAATCATCTGTTTCATCCATGAAAACCACCTTCCTTTATATTTTGTGATCTACACATTGGAGTGAGGCACAAAATGTGACCCACTTCAAAAGTTGTGACACAAAATCACATGGATTGTTTTGTGAACCAATCCAAAACATCCAAAAATGGTTTTGTGACACTGTATTTGCACAATTGCTGTTTCTGTCCCTTCCCTAGCTGTACAGAGGTTTAAGAGTCCCCAACCTCACATGTGCATTTGATTGTCCAATTGCAATGTTGGCTTGAGATTTCAAGCTCAAATCAAACAGTATTAATAAGCTCTTCAATTTAAGATTATATCTAAGCAAATGTTACCTGTTTTGGTTGCCGTGCAAAAACAAAAGCATGATTTATCTAGAACGGGAAGGTCATTGCTAGAATTCTCAGGACTAGAGGCTATGTATTAGATGAAGTGGCTGGGCAGAAAGCAAGTGTCTGTTATAAATTTCGTTTCTCACAGTAGACCTTACACTTAAACCTAGATATTGTTCAATTCCCGTTTAGTGAACCAGATGTCTTTAACAGATAATGGTATACCCATCCTTACTTAGCATTATCTGGTTGCCCTGTCCAAGGACAGATATAAAAATATATCTAATATACAAGTTCAATATATTTTATAGCTTTTTTATGTTGGGGTTATTTAACACCAAATCAATTAAAAACCTTATTTAACCTGCTTTCTTAAAATGCTAATTTAATTCAATTGATTATAAATAAATTTCCATATTAAAAGTATAAAAAAATAGAATCTTAATAATCGGAGTTGCATTAAGTTTAGAAAATCAGGATTATTTAAAATACTTTATCATTTGATATTCTATGCTCTATCAAATATAAAGCTTTTCTACAGCTTTAAAATAATCTATTGGGAATTAAGATTATCTTAGTATTCACAGAGATACGTTTTTTTATATGTGTTCTTAGAGTAAATTTAGATGTCTTAAATTGAGTATATGCTTTCGATTACAATGTGAGCCCAATCACAGGTGCTAACACCATCTCAAAAACGCCATCTCAAAAGACGCCATCTTGAATTTTTTTGAGATGGCGTCGGGATAAACATCAGAAAAATTAAAAAAAATTTAATAACTTTATTAAATAGTTAATCTTTACATATTGGTTTCTAATACAGAATCTCAAAAATTTGCATCACAAAAACAATATATTGAATCAAAATAAAAAGAGTGTCTTCCAAACAAGGTTTTTTAATTATAAAAACACTTAATAAGTGCCCTAAAATATGCCATCAAAAAATACTGCATCACAAAAACACTATCTCAAATCATAATCAAAAGTGTGTTATCAAATAAGGTTATCAAAAATTGGTGAATTCAACTGCAGAACTACCCTTCTTTAAGCGCTGCAGCGCCAACTTATAAAAGTCTTGAGCGCCGCTGTACTGCCTTGCAAATATCTTTTATGCCACAGCAGCGCCATATTTTAATCCCCAACATACAAACTCCACTAATCAATAATATTTCTATAAGCATTAAATTTGAAAGATAGCTACAATATGCTGTAACTGTGCTGTTTTAGCAGAGTTTAAGGGGGGAATATTTGGAAACTAGATAATATTCTTTATTGGGAGATAAGTATTATATAGTCATTGTGAATTGTGGATAACAGGAACATGATAGCGTTGATCACACTGTGGGATGTTGAAGGGGGTGGCCTGATCCTGGTAATGAGTCAAGTGCCAAAACAAGGTATACACTGTATGGGATCATCTTCTGTTCATATTATTGTATTTGGAAATTTCAGTTGACTTCCTAACTTAGCTTTGAGTGGCTGGATAATTGAATTGAGGATCACAAACCCGCTTACTCAGAACCTTGCTGGTGGGTCAAGCCTGCTGCTTCAACAAATAATTATTAACTTAATATAATAAAAAGTAACAACTAAAAAATATTAGAAACAATAAAAAAGAGGATAAGCAAAAGCAAGTTTATTGCAAGAAAAGGCAAGCTCAGTGGGATTGGTCCCTTGTGTTGCGGGCACCTCCACGCTGCTGAGCAGAAGACGTGGCAGGAGGAGAGGGCTTACAGTTATCAGGAGTGGGATGCTTGGCAGGGAGCTGAATGTTAATTACTGGGCGCTTGTGGGTGGGCATCATGTAGCGGTTGTAGTCCAGGCGCTGGGCACATGGGCCAAGATTATCAACATTTGGGCCCAGGCCAACTAGGAGTTACAGGACATTGACAACCAGTTGCAGAGGGGAAGGCAGATCTGACTGACTGGCACCAAACAGCCCCAGCAACCACAAACAGAGAACACAGCACCTATGGTGAAGCAGTCCATTAACACATCTTCCATGTAGGAAATGATAGAGGTAGGGAGACGCAGAGCTGGTAAGCCAAGGAGCAGTAATGCTCCAAGCAACAACCAGCATACCTGGGCTGGCAACTCTCAGAAGGGTATCAAATGAAGTGGCAAGTTGCAGTAGTCAAAGGAAGGTACAGGGAAGCATTACCAGTGCCAACATCTTTGAGAAACACCTTAAATGTGGTGGAGAAGCAATGGTTAGTGTTGGCTTGGACAGCAAGTCCAAGGTCTTGTGGAAGCTGGGATCTGCTACAAGCTCTTGAGCCCAAACCTGAGCTACCTCATCAATGTACTCATTTCAAATAGCAATTTTGTGAGTATGCTGGGCAGAGATCTCACTGGGGGCTAAAGTAGCTTACTGAAGCCATAGCGTACCTCAGCAGTGTGACCGTACTACAGTCACATTGGGCTGTGGTTTCACCAAGAGGTTGAATTGTGATGAATTTCATAGGTTGAAATTCAAAACAATATGATTGGCCTTGGAGAGACTTTCCAGCATAGTAATAATACCCAGGAATAAATTAGGCTGTACTAATTGAGGGCCGTAATGAATAATCTGAATGATTCAGATTATGAGACTAGGTGTCTCAAACCGTCTGATTAACCATGGAGGTTAATTGATACCCAGGAATCAATTAGGCTGTACTAATTGAGGGCTGTACTGAATAATCTGAACTGTTCAGATTATGAGACTAGGTGTTCTAAACTGATTGATTAACTGGGAAGGTTAATTAATTGATGCCCTGGAATATGATTGATGAGGATTTAATCATAGGGCCAAAATGGACTTGACTGTGTCAATTAAAGACTTATTGTCTTCAAATGGATTAATTAACTGGGAAGGTTAATTAATATATGCTTGGAATATAATTAATGAGTATTTAATTATATTGTTTAATTGCCTTGAATGTGTCAAGAAGTTTGGTTAAGGTTAGCCAAAAGTAAACCCCCAAATTGTGGTTTAAAAGCACTGTTTTAGCAAATTAATTAGGTTAAAAGCGCTGCACCGCCTAATTGATTTGTAAAGTGTCAAGGCGCCGCCCAGTATATGTTTCAGGCGCTGGGGCGCCGCCTGGGGAGTTCCTGGGCACTGCGGTGGCGCCTGGTTCAAGTTTTGAAGCATTTTAATGGGTTTTTAACGCAAAAAACCATTAAATGTAAAAAAACTAAATGCAGACAATGGTGTCTATACATTCATGATGTATCAGCTGGTTCAGTTGGAACAAGGATAGCTTGGATCAGGAATATGTATATTCCACAGGGGTTTGGCGCCAGAAGTCCAGAATGCTTCAAGCCAAAGCAATGCATTTCCAAGGAAAGAATCAGGTGATTCTGGAATGTATTAGAGCACATTCTTATAGGTTAAGAGTGTGAAAATCTTTTTTAAAAGATCTGGATTGGATGACAACATTATGTCATAAACCATGTAATAGGAATCCAGGTGTGATTCTGGAACCAGAGAGGTTTTCAGCCAAATGTACCCCTATTGGTATATAATGGAAACATGATAATAATTAAATAAAAATGATACTTATGTGTGACAATGGTTGCTTTCCCCTCAATCTTTTTATGCTTTGTGTTTTTGGCTTTTAACTGAAATAAGACTACCATGAAATGAAAGAGATGGTCTGCAGCTAAGACTATGGGAAGCAAAAAACGTGAAAGTGATCACCAGATGGTAACAAGTTTTACGCCAAGATTGCTTGCCTGGAATCCAAGCTCACCAAAGCTTACATAAAGGATTCCCCGTCAAACCGTAAAAGAATCCAACCAGGATAATGAAGAAGCAAGCATGAATTTCCTGGATCCGTCACAAGCGGCCAAACAGGAGGCATTGTATTGGCTGTGCTATAACGTGCCTGCCCAAATTGGGGTCATTGCATCCTCATCAGAATGCAGCGCCTGTACAAAGCTGAACATTGTCTCCTCATGGCGGCAGATCCCAAACTTTCTAAGAAGGTTGGGGTATTCCACCACCACATTATTGGAGTTACAGCAGGCAGAAAGCATGGCAGATGGGGTAGGGGGAGGCGCGCCAGTGGAAGGAAGGCATTGAGGAAAGGGGTGCTGAGCACCAGAAGGATTGGCACTAGGGGGGCACACTTCTGACAGGAAGAGGCTCCTCAAACATGGAGCCCTCATCAGGGAAATCCCCAGCACTGGAGTTTGGTGCAGTACTACTCTCAGAGCTAGCCACAGCAATTGTGCAGTACTGTTTTCAAAAATGGGAGTCACTAGCCCAAAGTCAATTCAAGAAGCCATTACGTGCTGAGTGCAGCATTTTTTGAAAGGTGTTACGCTCTGCTGTGTCCATTGAAGCCATCATTGTGTTGTAGGCTTGACGCATATTGTTGTTGCTTTTGTTGTATTCCATCTGTTGAAGAGAGAAAGTAGTGTTTGGTCAAGTGTGGGGATATGTTGGAAATTTTGACCAAGCAATGATGCTAATTATGATGGAGCTCACAGATTAGGATTTCAGCAGCCAACTCCATAAATAAGCAGTATAATATCAATGATGCCAAACATGACAGAGCTCACAGAATAGAATTACTGCAACCTCATTGTCATAAATTAATAATATAAAATTTATATATATTATATTGGCAGTAGATTTTGGCTCATCACTGCAGAATACCCAATGCAAATGCCACTGCGCCGTCCTAATCATACATTTAGCGCCACTGTGCCACCCACAAAAAACTCCAGGCGCTGTGGCGCCGCCTTGCAAATATTTAAATGCCAAGGCGCAACCTTACTTTTACATCAAGCGCCACAGCAGAGCTATGTCTGAATCCCAAAAATGTTGATCTAATAATTAATCAAATTTCTAAGCACTAGTCTCAATAGGATAATTGAAAAAATATATTTTGGACCAGTAGTATATTTATTATTTTAATGACAAAATCCAACCCAATAAAAAGCAGCGCCTGGTACCTTTACCAGTTGGTGCTGCGGCGCCTTGGCTTTAACCAAAACAGCAAGGTGGTGCTATCTTTGATTTTTTATTCATACAATTATACTTTTATGTGATAAATCCAAGCTTTTCCTTTTTTAATTGAGAATAAAGTATGGTATTAATTTAAGACTCCATATAATAAATCAACCTAAATTAGCATCACTTATATACTACTACCCACTATAATACAGCCATTCAAAAATCCACGTTTAATATGCTAGCCTTATTCCTTATCATAGTATGAACTTTGCTATTTGGGCTTCAATAATACAATGTTTTACTAGTGATTTTATTTAGTAATGAGGGTATTTCCATTGTGCAAAATGTACCCATTACAAATTCCACTGGGTTTCATATCACCCAATAGATTTGATGTGCATAATGAATAGGGGAAATAAGGGGTAATTACATATGACACAAGGCTACTCTATAAAGAGCACACCATCACAAATTGACTGTTTCAACTTTTACCAAAGTACAGTTCAGCGCCAAATCCCAATTAAATAAAAAATGTAAGAAACTGTCTGAAACTTTGCATATATGTATTTTTTGATCTCCTCTAAACAACTGGGTACTTTTTAACCCCAGTTGTATAAGCTAGTTTTAAAAATATTTAAGCTTTACTCTTTGGCCCAGTTGAGGTAGATCCACCAGAAATTTATTAATTCAATATAAAAATGGTTAAAATCACTATATTTTTGAGCTACAGCATCTCAATTACATCATCTTGAAAACATCATTTCACTTGCAAGTTTTCAGTCAAAACTCACAGTTTTGCATACTCGCGCTACTAATAAAAATTTAATGTTCACATAAAAAAATATAATAATTTTGATGGTATATAATTTGAGAGTTTCTCTACAATTCCATGAAAAAATTGACTACTTTTATATTTGAAACATTCTCATTTTTCTCTTTAAAAATTGTCCCCAAATTTGAACTTTTCTGATGCAATTTCACTCTTAGATGCCTCCCAAGCCTACCACCAACGCTACCCTCAAGACTCCCAAGAGCACAGCTGCTCCTGCCCAGGCAAGAAAGACCAAAGCTACCCTCTCCAAGCATCCTCCTGATTAAACAACAACTGCCAAGACCCCCACGCCTTCCCCCAAGCCTGAGGCTGATAGCCCCACCCCTTCCTACTCTCACTTTGTATACTTCTGCTCTAATCCTTAGGAGAAGCACGGCCACGTTAATGATGAAGATGAGAATGAAAGAGACTCTGAAAACAACTCTGGTGACCATGGATCTGAAGCCTCAGAGGAAGAACTCATCCTAGAGTGAGACTTACATAAAGTTGCCAATATCTGCAATTTCAATGGGCAATTTAAAGTTCTGGCTGTTTTCCCCAACTCTTTTCCCATTATGACCAAGAAGGGGGGTTCTATCTTTGTCAAGGACAACTTCCTTTTCACCTTCAATTACTAGAGAAAAAATATGGTGCATCATTACTACCGCTGTGATAGTCCAGGATGCCCTGTGCAATTAACTACAATTTGGTTTACCCAAGTCATGGAGCTCACCATTGAGCATGACTGTTTGGGCTCTGATACAATCCTCTATTTTCTTATGCCCTGGTATCTTTGCCACGCCATTTCTTTCAACAAGGACTTGACTTCAACTGAGCTTTTAATGCATGCTATCCTTTACCTGAATCAGGATCAGAGAGAGGAGATTGGAGAAAAGACCATACTCCAACAGTATGTGACTTATCAACAGTCAATTGATGCCAATATTGGTGTCAGCACTAGAAATATTGATGAGCTTGTACTTTCAAAAGTCCAGAAGACTACCATGCTTGGAAAGCCCTTTCTGATGCACAACAATGGACAAGTCTCACCAAGACTGTATTTTGTGCTTTTCAACACAAGAGGATCTCATAAACCTTCATAATGTGTGATATCTGGTTTGCTGATGGGACTTTTGCATCTTGTCCAAAGCTATTTATCCTCTTCAGGGCATATATGATCAGGTCAATGAACACACCATCCCCTTTGTCTTTTTCTTTCTCCCTAATAAAAGGGAGAAGACATACATTCATATCTTGGATATACTCAAGCAAAAACTGGATGACATCTTGCCCACACTTGAAGAAGAGCTAACAGAGAAAAGGGGCTGCAAGAAGAAGGTCAGCCCAGAGGCCACCCAGGAGCAAGGTGCCACAACCAGAAAGGCGCTAGAGTCCCTTTCCTACCATACCACCTCAATGGTTGAATTTGAGGCTGCACAGGCCAACACCTTTATCAAGGTATTTAGGAGTAGGCTCCAAGGCTGCTTCTTCCATTACCGCCAGGCTCTGTGCAAGAACCTGATAAAAAACTTAGCTTGCAAAAAGCTGGTATTCAAGGATGGCACAAAGGAGGCCAAAAAATCTTCAATTGCTCTGCTGCTCTGGTCATGGTAAGAAAGGAAGAGGTTATCTTTTTTATTGCATGCTTCTTAATGACAATTACATTATTGAGAACCAAGAAGCATTTGCTCCTTTCATCAAGTACTTTGAGCACCAGTAGGTGGGTGTATTCCAGGGGCATTGTTGCATCCACAAGGGCAATGACTCAATTAATTGGAACTACTATAAGCAGGTCAAAGAAGGCGTAACTAAGACCACCTCATCACTTGAAGGTTGACACAATCAATTTTCCCACTTGGTTAAGGTAAAAAAGCCCATGTTTAATGTGATTGTCAACAAGATGAAGATTTAGCATGCTCATGAAGACCAGCTATACTCCCAGGCCATCAAAGGCAAAACTGTTGCATCCAAGCATGCTGGCCAGCAGGTCAAGTTTGCAAGTGTTACCAAGGAGGTTTTGGTCTATTACACCAGAGAAGGCTGCCTTACCCACATCAATGACATTGACACAGCCATTGGATCTAATATACAATCCACTTTTCTTTACTAATAAATTCTTTCTTCCAAATATTTGATTTTAGCTTTGTTTTTAGTATATACATGTTTAATATAGAGTTAAAATTTAATACAGAAATATTGTTGTTTAGGATGTGTTGACTTTTGAGCTTTGCGCACATTAATTATTAGCTGACCCCACATTTTATATTGCAGATTTGGAATCCTTGGATGATTTGAGTCTAGCCATATGTTTTTTATAGTTTTTGATATGTTTTTGGGCTTTTATCAATATTTCAAGTTATATGGCGCGGTTTAGCTAGAAATCTGAGATAGGGTACAAGATGGCGTTTTTCTAGATGTTGTTTTCTGGATAGCGTCTTTCTAGATGGTGGCATTCTAGATGGCATTATTGGACACATTTTCTAGATGACGTCTTTCTAGATGGCGTTTTCTAGATAGTGTCTTTCTAGATGGTGTATTTCACCTAAGCACAGCACTTAACTATATATATGAGCATCTAGAGCAGCCGGACTATCATCTTTGGTACCATTTTTATTTGAGTTATGAAAACCTATCTAGGTACTTTAAATTTTAAGAAAATCATTTTAATAAGTATTAATATTATTATTTCCCATTTATCACACTAATTTCATTATTTGAACAATGAATGGTAAGCAGGATTGACTATCAAAAAATCTACGGCCCCTTGGATCAGCTGATGTATCAGAATGTAATATTATTTTTTTCTTTGGGGAAAAAATCATTTTAAAATTTCAAAGCCAACTATCTCATACTTAAACTGATGTTTTTATATATAATTTGAATTATATCATTTTGCAATGACCAAGCTCTCTTTTCTTTGGCAATTTAATCCTCACCAAAGAGTTTAACAATCAAAATTATATTAAAGCTTCTTGAACAATCTGATTCTTCTCTTAAAATTTCAATTCACACATTCCAGAGTTGGATAATATATATAGCTAAGCCTCTTTTCTATGGCTGAAAGGTTTGAGTCACTGTTAAAAATAAAGTAGAAAAATATTAATTTAGTAAAGTCCTAGTGGCCTAATTCTCATTTGATAAAATTTAGGCCACATTCCACTTGATTCAAACTTCATAATTTCAAAGGTACATGTAAGGAATTTCATGCAAGGATGAACTAAATTAAGTTTTTGGCTTGGCTGTTGCTTTGAATAAAAAATCATAGAAATATCAATTTGATCAATTTTCTTACAGTTTTAGCCCACTCAGTAGTATTGCATATGTACATAATTTCCTTTGTTTATAATAATATGATCACCAAGAAGCTTGTCTAAATAAATGGGGTAGTTGTTATGGTGAACTCCTTCATACTCTACCACAAGGGTTGAGGTTACCCATTTTATGTGAGAATTGTTCTTTTTTAACTAATACCTCCCAAAAATAAGTGTAATGGGTGAAGCTTAGGACTAGGGTCCTTATGATGCTGTTGAATTTCCTAAACTGATTTTAAAGAATTTGTTCTCTTTTTTTATGGGTAGAAAATGGTCATCAGTAATATCTACCTCTTAAAACTGTTGGTATAGTCAGTAATTCCATGGTTTTGACTAGGCTCTTGTTTACCAGGGTTACATCAGCTCCTGATTCTAGGAAAGAAAGCCCTTTGTTGTGTACTTGGGTGCAGCCAAGGGAAACAATGGGAAATCCTAATAGTAGGATTGGATTTGCACTAAGCTGTAGATTAGTCTTCAGGGATGAATAAGATATTTACCTTAAGGCTCTGGGAATGATATTATCAGAAATCTCCTCTAGACTAGACTAAGGAGATGGCTCCAAAGTACAAGAAAAAACACAAAAAAAAGTGTAAATAGAACTTAATTTTATTGGGTGAATCTAAATGATCCTTATGAAGTAAACATCTACCACAAAACAGTAGAAGGACATATTGATCACTTGTCACTCTCATAAGTGGGTTGAGTATCACTCATGTCATCAGTTGAAAAGTAAATGAGTACTTCACCCATTTTGAAATGAAAATAAATTTTGAGTTAAGAAAGGGAACTGGAGGATTTCACACTCAAAATGCAACTCTACCAAAGGCAAAATTGATAATGCATGAGTACCAGGATTCACAACATTACCCCCCCCCCACCGCTATATTGGCCTTTGGGGGGTGCACTTGCAGAGAAAATTGGCGCGGACTTGGGAAAAGTGGTGTCCTGTAGACAAAAGTTTTGCTGGGTACTTGGCACCTTGTTTGAAGATCACTTCAAGAGGGCCAATACACAGGGATTCCAACTTGTGAGCTCTTCCTCCTACCTGGTGTTGATAGTAGAGGACCATGTCCTCTAATTAAAACTCTGGGAGTAGAGTGCAGCCAGCATTGTATGGGTTTAGCTCCAAAGCTTTTTTATAGGCAGAAACATAGATGTAAGATTGAATGTCAATTATGCAATTGACTAGACCTTTGATATACTCTTGAGGATTAGAGGCAGCATCAGAGGTAGAAATCTGCATCCCTGAGAGAGAAGGAGTAGTAGCCTCCCTTCTGTATAGCATGACAAAAGGGAAGAAACCAGTAACCCTGTGTTTGCTAAGGTGGTAGGCAAACAGAGCAGCTGGAAAGTACATATCCCAATTGGCAGCATCAGAGTAAGTTAGTTTCTCTCATGATGGACACCAGTGTAGATTTTGCTTGTTCCACAGCTCCATTAGTAGAGGGATTATAAAGGGCCAATAAATATTGGTGTGTTCCTAGTGCTTCTTTTACAGATATTATATAGCGGCTGTTTAAGTTTTTACTATTATCTGAAAGCAAGACCTTAGGTAATCCATGTCAAAAAAACACATCTTTCAGCAGGAATTTGTAAGAGAGGGGGGCTAAACTAACTTAGTTTGTCTCCCATCCTGGTGAAAAAACCCACCAAGATGCCGCCCAGTGGATCACTGGGAAAGACGCTCTAAGAGGGGATCAGAGGGAAGACACATGGGATAGTTGAAGAAAGTAGGCATTCAGACCATTCAACATAAGACCAGGTAGCAACCAAGGTGTACAAGTGGGGACATGAGTCAGAACCTCAGGTGCCTTCAGGGAGACAAAGTTGTTTCTCTCCAGCTAGGGGGAAGGGGACACAGATTCTTCCTCAGTAAGGGGAAAGTGTGAATTGTGGTCAGGGGAGTCCAAGTCCAAGTCATCACAAGTCAGGCTCTTAACCAGAACCTCCCCTGAGACAGGGAGACTACTTTGAAGGTGCAGGAGACTGGAGGGATCATCACCCACAAGGCGCACAGAAGAGGAGATTTGAACACAAAAATCTGGGAAGTTGACCAAAGGAGCAACAGAAACAGAGCCATGGAAAACACCTCAGACTTGAGGACAGGAAGTATCATTATTGCAAACTCCTAAATTTTTGATTCAAAAGGTAATTTTTCCAAGTCCTTTTGTGGTAGAAATTTGCTTAACCTGAGTGATAACAAGAAAAAACAAGAAGGAATGTATCAAGAAGCTTGGGTGGCCTTGTGAGTGGTCTCATATAGCTTTAACTGCAAGAATATCAAGAGAGGGTTTGAAAGCAAGCAAAAACAAATAAAATTCAATATAAAAGTAAGCATTTATATTAACTAATAACTTGAATTTCAAGTTCAAACTGTAGTTTTAAAAGAGTAAGTGCTTAATACAACTACTATACTTGAATTTCAAGTTCAAACTGTAGTTTTGAAAGTGTAAGTGTTTAATACAACTACTATACACTAACAATTCTAGGGGTTTTGGAAAAGCAGCTGGGTTTAAACAACACCAAAGAAAGTTAATAACTATTAAGAAAATGACTAAAACTTTTAAGATTACAAAGGGGAACTCAAAATACAGAGTTCAGAGCTTAATAAAATTAAAATAGTGTAGCAACAAACTCTAGATTTTAATGAAATAAGAGAATGAACAAGCAGGGGACTGAAAGTCCCCTTACTAGACTTAAGGGAATGTGTTGCAAATCAAGTGATCACCTTATCACTTGACTTGATCTAATTGGATAAGGGAGAAATTTTACTGGGCAAAGCCAGGGGGCTGGAGGGCTTGATATCAATTTCCAAACCTCCATCTGATTAGCTGATGTTGATTTTAGGCTTTTGTGATTTATTTGACTTTGTGAGCATTGATGTGGCATTTTCTGTGTTGCAGATCCTGAATGGATTAGACAATAAGAAGTCCACTTAGGGATTGTGTGATAGAACAATTGCATGATTGCCTTATCTCAACATGGTTTTAGTGGGGTTAATTACCTTAAAAACGCCTTAAAAACAGGTGTTCAAATGCCTTTCCAATGAGCATCAGGTGTGGGCTTTACTTCCAAGGTTATAAATAGTATTTAATAAATATTGCCACTTGCCTCTATTAGGCAAGGCATGTGAAACTGGTTGTTTTCTTGCGCGGCTCTTTCTACTGTGCCTTTCCACTCTCCTCCTTTTGAAAAGTCCTTTTGCCTGTGCCTCCTTTCCCCTGGTGGAAATACCCCCACCTCTTACTATATAACTGCAGCACTATCTAAATAAATACCAGTTTTGTCATTATATCATTATATTCTTCTGTCCTACCAAAGGCTGTCACTATACCAATTACAGGTATAGTATTAAGAGTTAGGATCCTGACCAACTAATTGTAGAAAATAGCACCCTATACTGATACAAATACAACAGTTTGATTAGTTATCTCTAATTGCTTTCAAAAGCAGGCTACACCATGCCAATAGATAGACTAAATTAATTAGTGTTTCTTCCCAGGGGGAGCAACAAGAGCCAGATGATCTGCGGGGTAAGCTAGTAAAAATCTTTCATCTACAGTGTGAGCCAAATCCCCTAAAGAATTGAGCAGTTTGGCTGGAGTTTGGGAGCTTTTTTAGTGCAGCAAGGAAAAAAAGTGCAATCCAAAGCCAAAGGGGGCAGTGAATTTACAGAATAAAGCTGTGGTATTAGCTATAATGTCCTTAGTGGCTTGAGATTTGACCCATTTACTGAAGTAGTCAATGGCAATTATTATAAATCAACAACCAGAACAGGAACAAGACAAAGGTCTCACAGCTTCAATACTAACAGTATGTAAGGTGTTGGGGAGGTAACAGTTTGAACTCATGGAGGGTGGTCCAAGGTCTCTGTATTTCACAGTCAAACAACTAGCTATAACATAAGAAATCAACATAAGGAGGTTTTCCTGATAATAATGCTTCTGAAGCCAATTTTAGGTCTTGGCTATCCCCCCATGTCAATTTTCACAATAAACTTGCAGGATAAGGGACATCTGTAGACATGTCAAACATAAGAAAGATACTAGTGATGAACCTTTTTGAAAAGTTGTTGATTGCAGATGAGAGTATCCAGAGATAGC